>CAKNYM010047718.1:44777-81274 GCA_932195095.1 Andricus curvator
TGATATGATATGATATGATATGATATGATATGATATGATATGATATGATATGATATGATATGATATGATATGATATGATATGATGTTTATTAGACAAATTTTATTATTATCACGATACAATTTTTTTTATAAATATTTATGACAAATATGGAAACTTATTTGCTTACAAGCGTTATGTTTATGATTAGTATTGTATACGGGGAGCTTAAGAAATTGTAGTGTTGATTATGATCATTGGAACTTTCACATTTGAGTTTACAAAGTTTTAAGAATATATAAAAAAGCTTTTTTTTGTACCGAGAATTGCGCCGGCTTTTAAGCTTTTCCGCCGGCAGCCGGCCTCAAGACGTTTAGGCCGGTCGAACCGGCTTACTATGGACGAGAAAATTCGACTCCTCTGGCTTTGACGTTAAAAAAGTAAGTGAAGGAAAAATGGTAGCTCATTGAATGAAGTATCATTTTAAAGGTCAAAATGTTGTACGTTAATGAGCCTGAAACGAATATGCCAAAAAAATTTGTATAACTTACAGACCCGAAAATCTGTTAAAAAGTAGGGAAATTGGACAACTTTTGAAGACAGTGAACTTTGGAACACAGTTTTTTATTGAACAAATAATAGGAAAAATCTAAAAAAATTCATGGTGGTACTTTAAACATTTCTAAACAAATTACCGTTAAAAAATTTGCAGAATATAACAAATTGTTCGTTTTTTGTATATAAATATACAACTGTACTATCTTCAGTTCTAATGAAGATAATGAAGTGATTTAAGGGGTCATTTCTACTATCTCACTTTTGAAAAATCGATTTTTTTTACATTTTTCAACAGGTTATATATTCAGAAATATCTTATCAAAATTTCACACAGAAATTCGCAGTCTTTCTATACTTTTGAGAGCTTGGAGCAAGAGCGCGTAGAGAGCTGAGTGCTTGTAAACATCGTAGCGTTGTTTCATTTTGTGCAGTTTCGTTTAGGGAAAATGTTAGGTATAAAGTGAAAGTGATTATCAAATCCGGAGGATTCATTTAAACAAGCAGAAGGAATATTACATGGAGCAGGGATCGCTGATTAAGTATAAGTAACTTTTTCTTACAATTTTTATGTTCCGAAAACTTTAAACGCGTTTTTCTCGAAACAACGTTTTTGCGCTCTGCGCGCACGATTTCTCAAAAAGTTTTCAAACGATTCCTTTCAAATTTTCTACGTTTATTCTGAATATAAATATCTACAGAGAATGAAAAAAATCCGCTTCGTCACTCCAGAGCTATGGTCATACTAATAAAGAAAATTTCTGATTTATTTGGTTCAGATGATGCTGACTGGAGATATCATGCGCGCAGTGGACATGCCTTTTTTTTGGACACTTTGTTTATTGTTAAATAATACCTCAAACTAAATAATTATTTTATGTGAAAAGATTGTTTTTGTAAACTTTGAGACAGCATAAATAAACGCTGAAAATTTTATTGAATTATATAAAGTAGTTGTTGAGAAAAAAATTCTTGAAAATCACCTTTTTTTTGCCGAGATAGTAGAATGGCCCCTTAAATTAGAGGTAGTTAGTGGAACTATTTGTAATTATTTACAATTTGAAAGAAGTATGTGCTTCTTTTTCTCTTCATGCAAATTGCGATATTTGAAGCCAGTTTTTTATACTGGAAAGCAAGTGTAAGCAACCAGCGGGTTGCCTTTTTTCTTACACTTGCTTTCCAGTATAAAAACCTGTCTTCAAATATCGCAATTTGAACGAAGAGAAAAAGAAGCACATACTTCTTTCAAATTGTAAATAATTACAAATAGTTCAACTAACTACCTCTAATTTAAATCACTTCGTTATCTTCATTAGAACTGAAGATAGTACAGTTGTTATTTATGTACAAAAAACGAACAATTTTTCATATTCTGCAAATTTTTCAATGGCAATTTGTTTAGAAATGTTTAAAGTACCACCATGAGTTTTTTCAGATTTGTCCTATTTTTTGTTCGATAAAAAACTATGTTCCAAAGTTCATTGTCTTGAAAAGTTTTCAAATTTCCCTACTTTTTAACAGATTTTCGGGTCTGTAAGCTATAAAATTTTTTTTGGCATATTCGTTTCAGGCTCATTAACGTACAACATTTTGACCTTTAAAATGATCGTTCTGTTTTTACTCGGATCATTCATGAAAACAATAAATTTATATTATTGATGTGATGTAGTAAACTTGTGAGAATAAGAAAGGAATAGAAATGACGGCTGGTTTTTGAGATACAATCACCGGTGGATATATTCTCGTCGATTCTTAATTTTTCGTTTAAGACGAAATGGAAACGACCAGCGACCGATCGCGCATCGAGACCTCCCTCGCGAGCGGACTATTGGTTTCCCAAGCTCTTCTCCTGACTACTCTGTTCAAGTTAATGGTTATCGTTTTTTGCCCAATCACGGTGCGGGTGGCGAAGGTTCAATTTTACCGAGCAGAGTCGTCTACGGTTAAATCGAGTTGTGGGAATTCAAAGACTGCCAGAGACTTCCAGTCAAAAACATGTTGGCATGAAAAATCACACTAAAAAATAGAGGTGGGCAAGTGTAAAATCAAACCTAATCGTGAAAAGAAGTAATTATATTGAAGAATTTATAATTAATCTTTTGGAGTAATGTTTACTATATTGTATTTAATACAATATGCGGGTATCTGTCCAATAATTTTAATGTTTAACTGCGTATTCCACGTTCTACTGTGAACCATAATCATTTAAAATAGCGATGTAGAGAAAATTATTCGTTGAACAAAATCAACTGATAATTATCAACGAAACATACAAAATAAATGTTTGATTTTCCTGGATATCACACTACTAAGCTAGAGGCAATGGTCATTAGTCAGTCATTCCATAGTAGCCTGAATTTCATATTGCAACTCTTCCAAGGATGAGCGGAGTTCTCAACTAACGACGTTAAAGCTGACGCCGAAGGCCAGGCAAATAAAGCACCCGTGGTACCTTCACACTTTTCTAAGCTTTCAACATTCTAGATAACAGTTCTTAAAGGAGTCGAGATTAGAGAAAAGAGCAACTTTTACGTCCTGCACAATATTGGTAACGCTTAAAACACATCCATCAGAAAATAGTATTAGATAATATAAATAATAGTTCAGTGATGATATAATTAAGTCAGAATGATTTTCACTCAAAAAGTATTAATTGCCCCAACGGTTTTTTCATTTTTGAAAAAATTGCAACGATGGAAAAAAAGATTGCAGGTACTTTCAAGCATTCTAGATGAATATCCGCATTAAAGGAAGCAGAAAAAAAAGAAAGAGAATTGGTTAGGTAGAACAAGAAATAAAATATAATTACATTGTATGGTTAACGCCCTATTTAATATTCCAGCTGGATGCGAATCACATTAAAAGAGATGACTTTATAGCCTCTGGAAAAGTTATTTGAGGGGGGGGGGGGTGATATTTCCGCAAACTTTTCATCGCCTTCAACTCGCCTCTGAAAAAGCTTTTGCCTTATATAGAACTTCCTCTCCACATTCCCATCTTGCCGAGTAGGAAGGTAATAACCTTCTTACCTCGGTGAGAAATGATTGGCAATCAAAGTTGGTATAAGTCGTAGGTGCTAAAAATCCGGGGAAGAGTACATCGGATGAAAGGAGAGAAAAAAGGACCCTCGATCTTTTCCAAGGAGTCTCGTTAATATCTCCTCGTCGACCTTTCATTTTTTTCCTCGCCAAGTCTGTCCTCCCTCTTCATCATTCCCGCCTTCTTTCTTTTGCGTGGCCGCGTTCTAGAAAGAAGACTTCTACTTTATGCGACTCTTGCCACATCAGCAACGTCCTTTCTGATCGGGCTTCGCCAAATTTTCAACACTCTACTCAAGTGCTACTGAATTTGTATCGACATGACTCAGCAAGTCCCTCAAAGAGCAATGATAATATGATGAATCGAAAAATCAAGATTTGATATCTTAGGTGTCGTCCATAAATGACGTCACGCTGTTATTTTCAATTTTTAACCCACCACCTCTATTTAGCATTGCGTCTATATAGAAAAATCCTTATAATTTTTCCCTCCGCCTAAGTACGTGATGTCATTTATGTATAACGTCTTGCACATCATGATAGAATATAGGCGTTATGTATTCCGGGTCACTTTGGCATTGTATCCTGTATACACATATATTAGTGGGGTGCAAAATCTATTTAAGTTGAGTTCAGTTGCTTGAGAATTCAATCTTGAATCATTTCTGACATTAAATCTGAAAATTTAGGACATATTCGCATTCTTTTAAGACAGGGTCAATATAACAATTTTAGAGTTTATTACATTCTCATCCTATGATAAGAAGGTATTAGATTTGTGTAAACCCCCCCCCCCCGTTTTTGTCAAATATCCACGTTCTGAGACCCCCTGAACCCACAAAACAGGTTTTTACGAAATGTCTGTCTGTCTGTTAGTCTGTCGATTTTTAGTTTTTTAGGACGATCACTTTCAAAAAAATTAACGTATTGGATTGGGCTTTGATATACTCTTTAAGTTTCCTAAAATGAAGGTCAAGTTTGTTAGCCAGCCATTTTGGATAAAAATTGAAAAAGTGAGCACATTTTTAAAATGTTTGAGAACACTTTTTTCAATATTTAAAAATTTTATGGAGCATTTAAAAAATTTAAAAAAAAAAAAAAAAAAAAAGAAAATGAACATTTTAAGCCAAACAACGTACGATATGAAAAAAAGACAAGAAAAGAAAAATGTTTCTTTTTCCTACAATATTGTTATAAGACTTTTTTTAATTCTCTTGAAAAATCGAAAATTCAAATTTTTATCACACAAAAAAATAATGAAAAATAAAAAATTCCATTTTGCGGTCAAACTGTACAATGATAACTCAAAGTGCTTTCATTTCTTCAAATCTTGTCAATTCTTAGCAATTAATTTATTAATCTAGAATTCGTCGACTGAATTGTTATTTAATGAGTACGGCCACGGAAACAGTCTGGCGCCATCTGTTGCCTAAAAGCGGCAATTTATTAGGGATGAATTCCATTTGTTTACATGCGATTGAAAATAAATAAATTTATACTGAAAATAAGAGTTTAACTATCAAATAACGAGAGTGTCTGTAGGAAAACTGATAAAATCTCGATTCAGCGAAAAAAACTTTTGCTCGAGTTTATTAAACGGTTTCATCGGAGTTGAGTTTTGAATTTATCTGTCTATGACAGGTCTATCGGATTACAAATATCACATAAAGCACTTCAGTATTCTTGTTTTTCGAAAAAGGTTTCAGGACAAATTATTGTGTTAATTGAATAAATAATATTATATATAATGGCATATATATATACAATCTATTATTTTTGTAAAAGTATTGCCAGTTGTCAGATTTTGAGATTAGAAAGTTTAATTATCCCAGAATATTTATGGAGTATATTTTACTTTAATTTAAATGACATTAGGTATTTTATTATTAGTATTATTTTTTTACTTAAAATTATTTCTATTGGTCTAGTGGAATATTTATTAACATTGGTTCATTATTTTCAATTATTTAAACAACTGGAATCTGTTTAAATAATATTCTTTTCGACATTTTTTAAAATTAAAAATTATTACCATTTCTTTGCTGGAATATTTATCAACCTTGGGCAATCAATTTTCAATTATGTAAACAAATTCCATTTGTTTAAAATCAATTCAGAAATTTAACAAAATTATTGTTTCCAACGATTAGAAGTTTTAATATAAATAGCAGAAAAGATAAACTAACAAATTTGGTGAAAAAAATATTGTTTACAAAAAATCAAAGGTTATTGAAGATAAATTTATGTCACTTAACGATAATACAGCAATATTTTTTATAAAAAAACGAATTTTTGAAAAAAAATTATTGAAGCAAATGGAATTTGTTTAAACATTTAAAAATTAATTAACCAGTGTTGATCAATATTCCACTGAAGAAATAATCATAATTATTATTTGAAAAAATTGAAAAAAAATTATTTAAACAAATTAAATTTGTTCAAATAATTGAAAATTTATTAACCAATGTTGATAAATATTCCACTAGACTAATAAAAATAATTTTAACTAAAAAAAAACGAGAATAAAGTGCTCAATATGTCGATTTCATAAAAAATTGACATTTTTGGTTTTAAGGGTAGTTTTCAGGGTCCCGTGGGGGTGTGTCAGGGGTGTCACACCCATATGGTATCGTTGCCCTCTAAAAAAAATGTTTTTGGACCTCCCTTATGTGCGTAACATATTCCTAGTTTTCTCTATTTCAAACATACGGATATTCTAGTGTGAAAAATTACACAATTCCTGATAAAAATACCACTGGTATTTTTATGTCCTAAGATTCCTGTGGCACATTTTTATTTTTAAGTTCATAAAGTGAAGGTAAATTTTTACAGAAACATTTATGAAGAAGAAAATTTAAGGCAATCCTATATGTAATTTTTTACTTGAATTTTTCACAGTGAGTGTCCTGTATCTCATTTCTAATTTATTAATATTTTTAACATAAAGAACAATTTTAGGAAATTTATAATCATAATGATAGATTTCCCTAATACATCTCTTTATGTTACAATATATTTTTTAATTAATAAACACCTGTAATTTAACGTCGCATGGAGGAAAACTAACAAACGTTTGTCTGATTACGCTGCACTGAATTTTGCTTATTCTATTCACTTTCAACTTCTGCACCCTCACCACATGAATGACTGCTAAACTTTTTCCCTTATTGAGTGTTTCAGAATGAAAATCGATTGAATGACTTATAGCTTGAAATCCTGTTTCAATTAAAATATTCATCATCAATCCGCTTGTTGACATTCGACCGCTAATTTTTAAGCTTATGTTGATGACCAACGACGAAACTAGTACGGGTTTAGCTGGAATGAAAAGAAAAATTTTTCACGAAATCTTGTTGCAAGAAAGTTTCCTCTGTTATTTTGCTTGGTTTTGAAAAATGTTATAACGTTTTTAAAGCAATCGTTTATGTATTTATTATATTTAAAAACAATGCATACGTGCTATCTTATGTAAATTTCAAATTTCTATCCCTAAGGGATTTTCGGCTTTGGCCGTCGCGGGCGCTGTCTGTCATATCCGGTAAATATCAATCATGTCCGTACTCAATAATGAAAGTGCGACGTACGTGTGGAACTTATTCCAAAATCCACTCTAAATAGTAGAAATTTATTGCTAGTACAGTTGATTGTAGGTTAGGTCTGTTATTTATTTGCTCAATTGAACTTTTCGACTTAAAATGCAATCATATTTTTGATTAAATGGAAGCAGGTATCATGTTTTATTATTTAGGATCGAAAATTCCTGCTTAACTTATTTTGAGTTTGTGTAAAATGGAATTATCTGATTTTTTTTGTAAGTGATTAATATGAATGTATATGGAATTTAATATACACGCTCTTAATAGCGATTTAATATCCTTAATATATATATACCATTAAACCATTTCCCTTTCAGGGTAAGCGTGACACTACCCGATTCGGGTAGTGTTTCTAGGTTTTTCTTGTAGTTATAAATAACTACAAGTGTGGGCTCACCATACCCACGATGTGCCAACAGCACTCATGTCAGTATTCTTGAATGGTCACCCATCCAAGTACTAACCGCGTCCAACGCTGCTTAACTTCAGTGATCTGACGAGAACTGGGTTTTTCAGTGTGGTATGGCCGTTGTAATATAATTATTTCAATATACCTGGGTACATTAAATTTAATATTATTTATAACAGTCAGGGCCGGCGCAGCCCATATTTTGCATGTCTGGAGTTTGGAGTTCGTAAAAGAAGTGGGGGTGGGAGGGGGGTATTTTTCTCAGTTTTTGTTTATTTTAAAGAGATGGTTCTTCTTTGTATTAAATTTTAAGGTTAAAATAAGTCTTTGGCCATTTTTAGTTTAAAAACGCGGTCATTTTTGCAATTTACGAGGTTTCAAGGTTTTTCTTATTTCAGTTTATACAGTTTTTTTGCACTCTTTCGAAATCCACAAGAAAAATTCAAAAATAATACAAAATGGTAAAGTTATTTTTAATTTATGAGAAAAGAAAAAAAAATCTCAAAAACCCCACCTTTTTCAGAAATTTTCAGCAATGATACGTTATAATATAGTCGACGTACCATAAATTTTCTTTTTGGTAATATTTTGTTTTTCGGGAGAATTTTTTTTTAAATCCTTGCTTTTTTTGCAATTTTTGAGATTTTAAGGTTTTACTTGTTTCAGTTAGTCAAGGTTTTTTTTTTACTATTTTGAAACCAGTGGAAACAAAATGAAAACACAATACAAAATGGTAAAGCTGTTCGGATTTTTTTTCAATTATAATACATTTTCTCAAAATATGTAGCTACATTTTTTTCCATTGAAATTTTCAGGAGTGATAGGTAATAGATATTTGAGTCGAACTGAGTCTTAGGTTTTTCGCGGAAAAACGAAGGAAAAGTAACCAGCTTTGCCGTTTTAGACGGATTATATCGTCATGTCCAATAAAATAACATTTTAGGCAAGATTTTGAAAATCAAATGAAAAAAAACTTCCTTCCGAAAAATATAAAATCCAGCCGATTCATTCTGGAATTAACCCAATATATGAACCAATATATTCTCCTAAAACTTATTAAACTTACGGTTTTCTGTATCGCAGTCAGTTCCCTTCTTCTTTTAAGTAGTGTTTAAGATTTTATTCTAATTTTCTATTTCACAATTATTATTCTCGCTAACATTAAAAGAGCTAATGCAATTAGCGGTATTGATATTTCCTTCTATCAATGGAAGAGAATTGGAAAAAATTATACCTGCAAATTTGAAATGTTGAAATATACAATCGAAAAGCTTCTCGTCATAAATCGCCAGAAATCCTGATTTTTCTGACCATTCCTAACTATTATTCAGTAGAATTTTAAGTAGAATGAAAAATAATTTTTGAATAAAAAAATAAATCGGAGTTTTTTGAGAAATTTAATTTTTAACATTTTCGAAAAAAAGGTTCTGACTAGTATTACGGAATTTTCCGTAAAAATAACCAGTCAAGTAAAGAGCTAGGGGGCGAGTATTAGGATATTTTCCGTAGCGTTAGTCCTGAACGAACTGGAATCTTATACACAGCTCAACAAAAAAATGAAGACGTTGTCAAAAGTGATATTTGAAAATAAAAAAATAAAAATAAAAATTGGACATCTTTTTTCAGCAAAATATCTGAGATGTTTTTTTATTTTTATAAGTTGTGCAAGTTTAAAAAATTGAAGAGAGGGTGGTTTGACGTTTCTCAAACCGGTGTGGAATATGTAAATAAATTGATAACAATTTTTTTTAATTTACAAATAAATGATTATTGTTAAATAAAGAATCAATATTTTCAGTTACTCTTTATGACAAGTTTTTCCACCACGCTCAGGCTGCATCTGTGTAGAAAAAATCTAACATTTTTGAAAATTTGTCGCACGAAAATTCTGCCGTCCCCCAAATTTTGCTGACCTAGACTGCAGCCTATGTAGCCTATATGGGAAATCCGCCACTGCTTGGAAGTTTAAATTCTTCATAAAAGGTCAAGTACTTGCGTGAAAGGGTACACAAAACAAAGTATCACCGATACAATCGCCGAAAAGAGAAATCGAAAACAAAAGTGCAGAACCCAGACAAGAGATATATTTTTGAAGCAAAAGTAAATTTTTTTATCTTTTCGTCCAGTTTTCCATGTATGGAATTTCTATGGTTGGAAATTTACATGTCTGGAGTTCTCCATGCCATCCATGCTGGCTGCGCCGTCCCTGATAACAGTGTACAAGATACGAAAAAAGATGAATAGACAAAAATTGTACACTCAAAAAAGATCTACAAATTTGTTATTCATCACTTTTTGATGAGACGCGTAGTTTTTGTTGCGTTTGTAAAAAACTGATTTAACAATAAATTTAAATTTTGGACAAACGACACAAACGACGAAAAAAATTAATAGACAAAAGTTGTTCACTCAGAAAAAAAACTACAATTTTTTTATTATTCATTTTTTGATAGGATACGTAATTTTTGTTTCAATCGTGAAAAATAACATTAACAATAAAAAAAAATTGTTTGGAAAAACGACGCAAGGTACGAAAAAAGGTGAATAGACAAAAGTTGTTAAACCAAAAAAGATCAAACAATTTGTTATAAACTCTTGTTATAAAAATACATTTAAAATTGAAAAATTAATTTTTTGGAAAAACGATACACGCTACAACAACATTTTATCTAACAAAATTTTTCGCCTAAATTACATTTACAAATTTTCATCGAACCACTTTACGCTAGGATGCATATTTTTGGTTAAAATCGTAAAGAATAACATTGAAAATAAACAAATTAAATTTATGGAAAAACGACACAAGCTGCAATAAAATGCATAATAACAAAATTATTTTTTTATAGGATGCACACTTTTTTCAGTTATAAAAACAAGACAAGGAAAATACGTATGTTTTTAATATCAATGCATATTGTGATTTGTAACAATATACATTTATTGAAATGATATAAAATTTTCACGGTAGCTGAGGATAAAATTAAATGCAAAATCAGGAACAAATACTAGAGTAATCATGATAAATACAATTTGTACCTTATTTTGCAATATCTAAATGAGCAATCACAGGCCGACGTACAGAAATAAATGTAATATACATTTGATATAATAATGTTAAACATATAATGTAGAAAATGTCGCATTTTGGATATATTTCTTATTCTTTATTTGTTATAGGACGATTCGCAGTGCTATACCCGAGTCTGCTCGAATCTAAAAAGAAGCTAATCGGCAACATAGGTATATTTATTAAAAATACATGATTTAATTTGAGTTTTCTAACCTTACTCATATTTTTCAAGCTGTGCAAACGGGACACTTACCTATAACAAAAAGAAAAAACAAATGCGATATGATCCAAAGAAAACTCAGACTTCTTAAAACTAATTTTTTCGGGAGAACTCGAAACCTTCAAATCATTTTAAGTTTTGCTGACGTAGTAGAATTTACCCTGTTAGTAGTGATTAAGGTTGCAGTCACCTTGCCACAACTTTGTTACAGTGTTGCTGCGACCTTATGAGCATTATCGGTGTTTGAGGTAGATTGTTACATATTTCAAATTTTTCATGTACAACCACATCAGACAATATCGCAGTACGCGTCTGATCATCGAATTAAAAATACAAATAATGTGAGAAAAGATCATCTGAAGATTGTCCCGAATGTTAATGCTGTATATAGCCATCTGGCACATAGACAGGTGTTTGGAATTTGCGAAGAGGAAAGTGATAGGGTGGTAGGGTGGTGGTAGGAGGTTGGAAGGAGAAAAGAGCCCGCGACCTTGCCAGGGTATGCACGAGGCCGTGTGCGTCCACGCCACGGTGGTTGCGATGGTTGCGATGGCTTCGAGGATCGGAGGTGATTATGGGAAGCGAAACATCAGAGAAGCCGCCTCTTGCGATGACCGAGCGATTTTCGCGAAATAATCACCCGTCCGTCGGTCGTCTCATCTGGCCAAGTCTCTCCTTCGCTTCGTGATATGGTCCGCAGGTAAAGCAGATAGGTGTATAAATACAAGGCGACTGATTAATCACGTTCCTGGCGTGCCGTGGAATCGTGTCTTGTGGGCGACGGATGAATATCACGCGTAACTGGTACAGAAGGATAAAGATCTTCCCATCTGTCGCCAATCGCCATCGACACTATCCTATCTTTACATTAC
Organism: Andricus curvator; assembly: GCA_932195095.1. Taxonomy (NCBI): domain Eukaryota; kingdom Metazoa; phylum Arthropoda; class Insecta; order Hymenoptera; family Cynipidae; genus Andricus; species Andricus curvator. The sequence goes on from CAKNYM010047718.1 coordinate 56,515, forward strand.
TATACCAGACCGACCTGATCTGGGAATTTGAAACTCGCGAAACCTGTCCATTTTTATCAGGTGTCGCCATTCAGTCGAAGGTCACACAAATGAAGTTCGAAGATTTCTCCTTTGATTTCAAGAAAAGGAATATCTTTCGCAATCGCGATTTTAAAATTATAAACAAATTGTCGTCCTGATTTAAAAATAAAAGTACATTGCGACCCACCACTTCTTTCAGAAATGTTTCAGCATAAAGTATATGTGTCGCAGCGCATATATTTTGTCGTTAATACTTTTTCAAGTCTTCTTCAATAAAAATCTCCAAATATACACTACATACCGTCGAAAATTTTTTACGTGGGTAGCGTGAGCGGCACTCAAAATCACTGCTGACTTTGAAAGCTGATGACTCGTTCAAAAAACGAGCGAGGAACTTTAAAAAAAACCATTGGCAAGCTTATGGAATTCCGCGTCGAATAATTCATAACAGAGATATTTCTGTTCTTTTGAGGAGAATATAACGCATGAGAAGTGTAAACAGAAAAATCTAAAATTTCTCGAATTGCGTAAATAATAAATTCTATTATTATTTCTATACAGTAGGACAGGGCAATAACTGCCTATAGCACTGCGGTAAAACCTATTGTAATATAGGGTAAGGAGGGACAGCGCTGACCATTTAACAGTTAATGGTTTTTTTAAATTTAATAAGATGTGGAATTGATCCATTTTTTTATTACGAGTCCTGCATTATTGTATGTCATATTTGCATGAGTATTAATTACATTAATAAAACAAGACGCTTCCATTCAATATGAGGCTAGGTGCTGACGGCGCCGTGTATGAGACTATGCGCTGTGTATAAGCATAGGGAATAGTCTCATACAGAGCGCTGTTAACACATAGACTCATATTGAATGGAGGCGTCGAACAATGATTCGAAAATTTAATTATTGCTAACAAGCTGTATTTCGTCGGATTTGCCCCCACTGGAGGGTAAAGGCGACCGCAGCTTTTTATGAAAATCAAAACATCTAAAGATGGGAAAATATGGTGGTTCGGTTCTGTGGTATTTTGTGTACTGGAAAAATAACTTTCAAACATATCCAGCAAGAAGAATAAGTTATTTTGAACAAAAATACTGATAGCTGTGATATAACCTCTTATTCGTTGACATTATACTAAAAATGGACTACACGCAAATATTTCTACCGTAACAATACAAAAAACCTGCTCTACCGACCGGTAGAGACCATTTTTTTCTACCGACCGTTTTTTTAGTAAGCACTTGTAAACAACTATCTTGGTCGCGTTTGCCCCCCCCCCCCCGATAAGGCCTCAATTATTTACGATATTTAATATATTTTGGACTTGAATTAGGTTTAATTATTATAATTACATGCTGTGATGTTGCTTTATCTGTCAAAATATCAAATTTGCATACTGTAAGTATTGTCATTAATGTTGAAAACTTTATATTTCTGCCAGCGAATCTTCCATTCTGTCGTTGTCAAAACTGTTTTCTGCACGATTCTTCTTCTAAAACGTCAATTTTCAAGATTTTAGTAAGTAGCACTATCTCTATAATAAAATAGATTTATTTAATGTAAAATAGAATTAAAATTGTTAAGTAATAGTGATGTTATAAGCAAAGACACCTTTTGCCACACCGGTCCGCGCTGCCGCTTCTTATACTACCCTAGAATTTAACCATCTCCCATAAGGTCAGTATTTTCCATAAAGGCATACACTGATTTGCAGGAAACGTCATGAAAGTCTTCTGGGTTGAGAAAATAATTCCCCAGGTACTCCTTTCTGAGGCACGACAAAGCATCACATTCACAAAGTATGTGATAAGTTGTCTCCTCAGGAAAATCACACTTTTTACAACAAGGGTTGTCTCCAATCCTCATGTTGGTCAAGTGTTTTCTCAGTTGGCAGTGTCCAATAAGCATCCCTACTACGACATCAATGTGCTTTCTCTCCATCTTCAGTACTTCATTAGTTCTCTTAGTACATGTATCAGATGTGAAATTCTTAGAATGCACCATTCTTCTGTTTTTCTCCTAATATCTCGTATGCTCCTCCGAGAGCCATTTACCACGGGCTCATTTTGCTAATGTGTACGAGATACCGCAGTAGAGTTCCGGGGCAATCAGGGGCTCTGAAGCTCCCATCTTAGCCAGTGCATCTGCTTTCTCATTACCTTCAATATCTTAATGGCCGGAAACCCAGATCAGACTGACCCACTTTTTACCGGCAACCTTAAGAAGATCTTGAAGGCAACTCCAGACTAATCTGGAAGTAAACTGTTCAGATGTAAGAGCCTTAAATGCTGCTTGGCGGTCGTACTTTTTGGGTTTCCTTTCATCTTCTCCTATGTTTATTTTTATGGAATATAAAGAATACCAATATTTTAAAGAAACTGGATATTGGAATTGAAAATGAAGAATTTTCATGTTTTAAACGGTCGCCCTCGCTTAAAAAAATGAAACCAAATACGTAGCTGCGTAAAGCATTGTCAAACGAGACTCTTCAGCGTCAGTATGTCGCTTTCCGTGTCAGAAAGAAGTTCAAACTTTCACTTACCAACAATGAAATGTAAATTTCCCATTTACTCGGTCCTTTTTAGCGCAATGAATTTTTAAATTATTTTTTCCGAATACTAACAATTTAATACGTTTTTAATTCGCGTCCGATAACAAACAAAGTGGAACGACAGTTTTTTTCAGAGATAAGTATTTTGTTTCAATTACCATTAATTCGAGGAGAAATGAAATAATGAATGTTAATATTTTAAGGAAAATCAATTTTAGATTTGAAGGTTCAACTGTTTTGTTGAAAGTTTGATAGTTTCATTGAAAATTAGACAATTTTGTTTGTTAGAAGGGGGTGGGGCTCGTACTTTTTTTGGTTTTCTTTCGTCTTTTCCCATGTTTATTTTTATGGAATATAATGAATACCAATATTTTGAAGAAACTGGATTTTGGGATTGAAAACGGAGAATTTTCATGCTTTGAATGGTCGCTCTCGCTTAAGAAAGTGAAACCAAATACGTAATTGCGTAAAGAATTGTCAAACGAGACTCTTCAGCGTCAGTATGTCGCTTTCCGTGTCAGAAAGAAGTTCAATCTTTCACTTACCAAAAATGAAATGTAAATTTCCTTTTTACTCGGTCCTTCTTTGCGGAATTGGTTTTAAAATTATTTTTCCGAAATTTAGAAACTTATGAAATTGATGAAAACATACCAAATTGTGTTGACATTTTCTGGAACCTTGAAAAGATATACGCATTTTCTTATCTATTATTAATCTGCTGAAGGCTGGTGCCCTTCTCAGTGTACAGCACAAACCAACCATGACATTTGCGGTTCTAGTTCTGACCCTACTAAAAAAAAACGGTTTTATTTCATGTCATTTTGCTTTTATATAGTGAAATTCTATTATAATTCTATATATTAATTATTAATAACAATTAATTTATAATTTTTTTTTAATCTCCTGATTTTTTTTTCAAGTCTCCTGACAAAAAGCTTCTGACCCTCTGCCTTGACTGTTAGCAACGCTGCTCATGCTTCATTGACCGAAGTTTGGTGGGACTGAAGTTATAACTAGACTCTCAACCTTACGACGACTGGCTAATCATTTTGGACATAATTTCGACTCGCAAAATACATTTCTCGCATCAAGTTGGTAGTTGAGCGTACACTTTACACAATGAATAATAAGAAAAATAGAGCAGCCGCGGAATGGATTGAAACTTTGGTTCATGAATGTCATGCATCCGGTAAAGGCAAAGTTAAAGTTTTAGGCGCTAAATAGAGACTGGGTGTTTGGAATGCTAGAGGGGTGAATGATCTCAACGAAAGAGAATGATGAGAAACTATGCGCGTACGGAAGCTAGATATTTTATGTGTACCTAAAACAAAGGAAAAGGCGTGCTACATTAGAGAGATAAAAAGTGGGGCGTTAAAGAACGGACTCAAAATATGGTCAGTAGTAGATAGTGAATCACATGGTAGTCAAGAGGTCGGTCTGATTATGAATGAGAGAGGGGGGCAGCATGGCAGAAGCCTGGATTTATATCTCCCAGACTGTTGTGGTTTAGAATGAAAGAGGGAATCAGAAAATTATTTATCATAGTGTGTTACGCTCCAGTTGATGGTGAATTGAGTTAACTGAAAGATGCCTCCCGGAACACTTTAAGTGATACTATAGGTACTTGCGATCATGGAGAAAGAATCATTCTTCTAGGAGATATAAATGGATGGGTTGCTGTCCAACGTCAGGGTACGGAAGGTGTGCTAGGTAAGTTTGGGGATCCAAAAACAAAGGGTAATGGAGACAGATTGGTTAGCTTGTGCTTAGAAAAGGGCTTGTTCATTACAAATTCTTCGTTTAGGCATAAAATGAGCCACATGTACATCTGGTGCAGAGGAGATAGTCACTGTATAATTGACTTTGTTGTTGCGGTTGAAAGACTAAGGAAGCTAGTAAAAAATATCAGGGTTATGGGGGGTTCTGAATATGAAACTAATCATCATCTTCTCGTCTCAAAAATGACTTCAGATCAAGGATGGAAAAGAAAGAGAACCAATAAGACGAAACAGACGCGAACCAAGATTGAGGATTAGAAGAAGCTGGAAGCGAAAATATATTTTCAGAATAGGATATACGAACGCACAGACAGGGCAACTTAGGTGGCGCTGATATACAATAAATATATAGAGGGCGCATTGACTATGCTCCATGATATCAATCGTAGAAGTACAACTGAAGTTTGTGGTACTGCGGTTGTAAGGGGAATATCTGGTGATGCGTGGTAGAATGATGAAATCCGCGTAGCCATTAACGAAAAGATGCAAGCGTATTGAAGAAAGTTGAACATTACAGGCCTTAGCAATGAGGAGAGAAATAGAATTGAAAATGATCATAAAGACAAAAACAGGAAAGAAAAAATACTAGTTATCCATATCACCAATAATAGATACTTGATTGCATAACAAAAATGCGTGCGTGACTGATGATATAAACCGGGACAGCGCCATGCAGACTATTAAAAAAATGTAACTCTAACAAAAAATGCCTTAGACATATTTGACTGAAACCATCTTGAGCCTGAGACAATTATATAATATTATGATAATAATAATAATAATTCCACCTTTTCTACTCATCCTGCCCGTCTATTCAATAAAACGTCATGTGCCGCTAAAAATCCGACTAGTCGAGAAGAGATTTCAAGTCTTCTGGGAGCAAGTATATGGAGATACTTATCAGCTAAATGAGGACGTTTCAGATATATCACTCTTTCGTAACTTTTGCCACAGGCAAAGGTTAAAAGGCCCAGAGGAAGAATGCCCACTAATTATTGCTGAAGAAGTGAAGAAAGTTATCGCTAGAACTGAGAACTTTTCAGCGCCAGGGCCAGATAAAATCAACGACGTTGGTGGAAAAAGTTCACTTCTACGCACCAACATCTAGCTCGTATATTTACTACTTTCTTAAACGGAGAACAACCCATCCCGCAGTGGCTAGTGGAAGGACGCACGGTACTGATGCCTAAGACCGGAGATTTGTCAAGTCCAAATAATTACAGGCCCATAGCTTGTCTAAACACCAGCTACAAGCTATTCACTGGCATCCTAAAAGAGAGGATATTAACATCTATAGAGCCAGTATTGAGTTCAATAGTTGAACAACGTGGATGCAAGAGAGGGCTGGCAGGTTGCAGGGAGAAATTATTATTAGACAGGTGTATTACACAGGACTCGATCAGGTATCGACGAAGTCTGTTCATGGCTTTGGACTGACTACCGTAAGGCATTCCATAAAACGAATCATGAGCTACTTATCAAGCTCCTTAAGGTACATCCAAAAATAGTGAGATGCATAAAAGAGCTTATGTTCTTGTTGCGGACAAGATTTGATTGACATAACATCTGATAAAAGACAAGTAACTACCAGCTACATCACATATAAGAGGGGGTCTTCCAAGGAGACTCTCTAAGTCCGATACTTTTCTGAATCTCCCTCTTGGCTCTATCTATTGTGCTCCGAGGCAAAAGCTCTGAATACCTATGTGGCCCACCGAACAGAAGAGAATATAAGGTCAACCACTTTTTATACATGGACGACCTTAAACTCTTCGCTTCCTTAAAAGAGGAACTTAACATCCTTGTGGCGGCGTTCAATAGGTACTCTAAAGTGATTGGCAAGAGCTTTGGACTAAACAAGGGTGCCTGCGTCCACCTACACCAAGGAAGACTAGAAACTACATCATCGCGTGACGATCAGGATGTTCAACTCATAGGTGGAATCACCATTCAACATCTTGGTAATGGAGAAATATATACATATCTTGGAATACCGCAAGCGAAAACCCAAAATGTGCGTGTATTAAAAAAACTCTTAAAAAAAGGTATCGCCAAATTCTCAACCAAATTTGGCAAGATGATGACAATCCATCGCAGTCATCATCCTAGATCTTCCGTACCTCGAATATACCTCCCTCGAGATAAAGGGGGGCTTGCTAAGCTTGGAGTGTCTTCATCGAAGAACGGTTCTGGCTACAGCCTGCTCAGTTCTAAATAGCACAGATTCTCTTATGCGACTCGTACATCAACATAAAGTTGCCAATTCTGCGGCGTTTCTATGCCGTGCCGCAAATAGGGCCGCATAGAAGCTTGGCCTGTCTTTTGACTCCAGCGACATTACACATGGCCTAGCATCACTAACACCTTTAGTGCTCAAAAGTCATGTACAGGAAGCAGAACACTCTTTTCTACTAAGAGAACATGCTGACAAGCCCCTTCATGGTAAATTCTACGGAATTATACGTAGAGAAGAGCTATCGATGTGTCCGTCCAACATATTTCTCAAGTCTGCTGAATTGAGATCGGAGACTGAGGGATTCCTTTTTGCCTGTCAAGACGGCATTATAGACACCTTAGTTTACCGGGAGCGCATAATGAATGTACCTGTAGGCGATACCAACTGCCGAGCGTGCAAGCAAGAGCCAGAAACACTTGTACATGTTCTCAGTGGATGTTTAAAGTATGCATGCTATGGGTACATACAGAGGCACAATGCGGCTCTAAAAGTGTTATATTACCATCTTCGGCACTGCTGTGGTGTTGACCTATTGCCAGTCTTGCCATACGCCCAGGGAGAACTTAAGTCCGTTGTGGAGAATGATCAGTGTAAAATCTTCTGGAATTTCTCATTCTACACCACTGAACGTGTCAGTGCTACAAAGCCTGAAATATCAGATCTTCTTATATCAGATCGTCTTCAGATCTTGGAGGATAATAATCCTCCAAGATCTGAAGACGAAGATCATTTACGTGACTGAATTCTCGACACCAGCCGATGGTAATATCACGGCAAAGGAGGAAGAAAAACGGGCGAAATATCAAGCACTTCTTTTCAAGCCGAGCAGACTGTACCAATGCTACAAAGTCCATCTTGTAGTTCTCATAATCGGCTGTCTTGGAGGTATGAGAACTTTAATTATTAGCCAACTCAACAAAATCTCGGCTTGCCAGCGTCAGACTCAGTCCATCGCGAGCCGGATGCTAAAGGCTGTTCTTCTGGGATCACTTCATCTGGTCCATCAACACTGTTCCTCATAAAATTCTACAAATATTGGTAGCTCTCAAAAATTACCCAGAGGTAAAGCTTTCATCTCCAATCGTGCCGTCTGCCGCGATAGGCCATACGCAGCTACAAACCAGACTCCAAGAAACAGTGTTGTACGAAGTCTCTTGCGTAAATTTCCCGCTCTTGCTAACCTTCTGGGATAGAATGAGCAGGAGTGAATCGCGTACACGTTCCAGTTGCGTCGGGATTACTTTCTTTAAGGAACCATGATCAAAGCTTTCGAAGCCTACAAATTCTCATAAAATATGATAATAAGAGCCTGGGTTGCTCAGGTGATTAGACACTCAGACTTCACGTTAGAGGTCCGGGGTTTGATCTCTGAGCCGACACCTCTGGAAATTTGTCTACATACCTTTATCAAGGTTCTAGTGGTTCGGATCCTACCTTAAGCTGTAGTTTTCCCCATCATGCACTTGACTGCAAACCAGTTCGTGAATGTTTGGGTATAAAACCAGGCTTTGCCCAATATGTCAAATTAGGCAGACTTCTCTTATCAGATCACTTGATTGCATTACAAAAATGCGTCCGTGACTGATGATACATACCGTAACTGCATAATCGAGATTGCTTGTCTACTCAACCGGAATTTGCAGGCAACCTATACAACCAAGATATAAGTATAGCAAGCTTAGGAATGCAGTAAAGACAATATGGAGGAATGTGAAACATGCACCTATTCATCCTATTGTGGTTTCGGCTACAGGCAATGTGCACGCGAGATGCATTGAACATCTTCAACATTTAGGAGTCAGTAGGGTACTGGCACCAGCTCACAAGGCAGTTTTATTAAACATCTATCGCATTGTAAGAAACTTTCTAGACCATCAGGAAGCAAGCCACTAAAAACCTATGAAGTGACAGATGGTAGCTCTAATGTGTAGCTCTAATCTAATAATCATCCAGAGGCCATTGTTGTCACCTCCAGCGTTCGCGGATGCTGCGTAAGGATAATAGCGGTAAAAGACGAACTGCAAAGTACACCATGCTCCTAATTTTGTACCTACAACATCATCGGAAAAGATTTCAAACATCGCATTAAATTAATTTATAACATCCTTATCTCTTTAGGCACTTGAGTTAGTCCATGGCTGATGACGAAAAACCGGTTTCACCCGAGAACAAGTTTAAAAAAATAATAAGCCATTTCCCTTTCAGGGTAGGCGTGACTTGCTCGGTGAGGAAAGGAGTAATGTGAGGTAGGGGGTATAGATTTTTTAGATTGATCAAGAATTCTCGTGTTATTTATTTAAATCACACGTTCGTTCCGCAAAAAAGCTCCGACCCAGGTTGTTGATCAATCTCTCTAGCGATCACCCCAAGTGAAGAGCCTCACAAAATTGTTATGTATTGTTCCCCACTTGGGCCCATTAGTATCCAAGGCCTTTGTTTCAGGCGTCATTCATTCTATTGTCACTCTGTTTACAAACTAATTGTCGCCACACTTTTCTGTCCTGGCATACTACTCTAGCTTCCTTCAAGTCCATGCATTTTTTCATGCAAGCTCTCGTGTTTCTATGGCTTCTTATGTCTCTTCGGATTAATGTCTCATTCACAGATTCTAACCATTCTTTCGGCGGTCTACCTCTGAGCATTCTGCAATTTATTTCCCCGTACTTATTCTCCCGTACCACATTCTTTGAGGATTATCTCGTTTCGGACTTTGTCCGTCAGTGTTTTCCCGCATATTATGCGCAGAGGTTTCATGCCAATCGCGTTAATTTTACTCTTGTCCCTTTCTTGACAGGGCCATGTGTTGCTACTGTATAGTACAGTCGGTACAAATATAGAATTATGTATGGCCACTTTAGCTTTTTTTTATATGTTTTTATTTCTGAGAATGGACCCTGCTCTACCGATAACCTTCTTACCCTCATTTAAGCGCCTATCTAACTCCCCATCTATTGTTCCGTCGCTAATGAATAGGCTACCCGGATATACGTACTGGTCAACTTGTTCTAATCTCTCATCATTCAGGACAATGTTGCACATTATTTTCTCAGTTTTTCCTTCAAACGCCATGATGTTTGTTTTATTTACGTTAATTTTGAGGCCCATTTTCTTCATTACTGTTTCGAGATCTACACCTTCTTCGTCGAAGTGGGCCATTCTTAGACACTTATTCATAAATATGATAAATAGCCATGATGACATAATGCATCCTTGTTTCACGCCTTGCATAATATTGAACCGGCCACTCAATTTCCCATTAACCCTTACACTCGCTTTACTACCTGTATATATTGTTTTTATTTCATGTAGGAGCCATCCATTGACTCCATACTCTTTAAGAACTTCCCAAAGTTTACTTCTATTTACCTTGCCAAATGCCTTTTTAGGTCAACAAATGTACAGAAAACTTTCTTTTCTACTCTAAAGCTTTTTTCTGTGATCTGTCTCAAGCTAAATATTTGATCTATGCATGACCTTCCTGGCGTAAATCCACTTTGGACTTCCCATATCTTTTCTTCTGTAATTTTCATTACATTACGAATAAGTATTTTTGAGTATATTTTACTTACGGTACTCAATAAGCTGATACCTCTGTAACTATTGGAGTTGCTTTTATCTCCCTTTCTTTTTTTGTATATTGGTACGATAATCGCTTTTCTCCAATTGTCTGGGACTTGTCCCGTCTCGATACATAAATGTATCAATTCTCACAACCGGTGAGGTGTATACTCGCCACCGTATTTGAGCATTTCAGCGGTAATACTGTCTACACCAGCAGCCTTACCGTTCTTTAAGTTCTTAATTACATCTATCTCTAACCTCAGTGACACAGACTGTTTGTAATTGGGTTTCCTAATGCATTATGTTCTATGTCGCAGTTCTGTTGCCCTATATCATCACCTCCTAATAATTCTTCAAAAGAGTCTTTTAAAGCCTTCATCTGTTTAAATAATAGTTTCATGGTTCCTTCAGAGTTGTTCTGTATTTTCTTCTCTTCTTCTGTTCTGAATTAGCTTATAACATCCTCATCTCGTCAGTCAGTTGACTTAGTCTGTTAGCAAAAAAAATAAAATAATAATTTATCTGAAACATCACTGCAGTGATTTTGAGTGCCGCTCACGTTAGACGTGTAGAAATTTTCCGACGGTAGTGTATATAATGTGGGCGCCCGCATGAAAAGGGCCCTTATGGTCGGTTCTAGTTCAGCAGGTATTCGAGTTTTTCTAAGTTAGGGTCAAAACTATTGTTATTTCGGGTTTGAGTGGGGGATGATATGAGGACCTACGCTACATTTATTTGGACTACACCCAAGTCCCAAAAACAACCGTAAGTTCCAGCTTCAAAAATGGCCCGGCGACTCGTTTTTAAATTTACACAAGAACTTCAACTTACACCACGCTGGTGGCCAGTTCATATCGCAAAGTTTTTCAGCGTGTCTTGTGTGCCTTTTTCGAAAAAAATCAGTGATGTGAACAACTCGATACCATCAATAATTGTATTATTAAGAAGGCGGGGTCTGCAGTATTATGCGAAACATTTTTATAAGTAAAACTTTTGGTTCAAATAGGTTCTCATTGGTGCAGGTAATCTATCTAACCTCAAAATAATGAGACCGTGCTACTGAACCTTTTTTCATATTGAAAGTAACCGTTTACACAACAGGAGTACGGAAAGCGAATTCGCATGTGCAGCGTGGTGCGGAGTACGATTATGATCATCTGATGATGATCATCCGTGTATGCGCAGTCACTGTCGCTCCCGTACAATTATGAAACGCGTTAACTTAACATGAAATGTCAGTCGTGATAAACTTGTAAAGCATACCTTTGTTACATAAAGTATTGCGTGTACCAAGGAGGCAAAAGTCTTTTTATCCTCGTGCGATTGCAAAAGCTCACGCTCGGATGAAAATACTATTTCCCTCCTAGATCATAGCCGATCATATCGTAAGTTTTTCTACTCATGTTTTATTCCATAATTTATGTTTAAACGCGTTTTCCCAAAAGTCGTGTTTTAAAAAAGTTTTGATAATACTCCGAATTGAAATATTTGGAATATCTGGTCATTTTTTTTATATTGTTCAGCAGACATCAAATTTTTAAAAACCCCTGTGTCCTGACCCAGCCAATGTAATCATAATTAAAGCCATCCCGAGTAAACATTCTTCCACTTGGTTTCGACTTGAATTGCCCCCAATCAAGATATCCTGAAGTCGAAAAGGGAGGGAGAGAGAGAAGGGGAGGGAGGGAGAGAGAGAATTGAAAGAATAATATAAAATTTACATCCAGTATCTGGCAATCGTTTAAGAAGCTCTAGGGAGTCTTCAATTTGACAAGGGAAGGAAGTTCTTACGTCATATTCAAACTTGAAAAAGAAATCAAATAAAAAAAGGCGAGGAATCGCACCAAAAACATATTCGTTTTTAGGTTTACCTCATTGTAGGCCGAATAAATTTTAAAATGACAGAGAATCGAGCTTGCCCGTAGCGCAGCTCTTACAATAGAAGGCTAAAAAGGTATAGAAGAGCGAGAAGATTGTATTAAAGAGATATTCTTCTATTGATTTTTATTTGATTCAGAGTAAAATCTCAATTTGATTAATAAAATAAAACTATCATCAATTTGATTTCCAAATATTATTTGATAAAATAGCTTAGGGCTTAGAAACTGACTGTATAAATAGGTAAGAGTAGGAATAAGGAATAAAAACTATTACATTGTAAAGAGAATCTTATTCTTTCTCCATGTGAGACCCCTTTCTTTCTAGATCTTACTCTAATTATTAATTAAAATCAGTTAATTAGGGTTAAAAGTTAACATAGCCAAAAGTTGGCGGTTTATATATATATATATATATATATATATATATATATATATAAACCATTCGGTTTCGGTTTCGATTCCTTTGGAATAGAACCGAAGGGCCTATGACAAAGCCACCGAACGCGTCCTCGGGTTGCGGATAGAGGATTCCTGTACCAAGGGTTTCTGCTGAATATGGTTACAATAATTAATAAGCAGTCGCGGAAAATTGTCCAGGGAGGGTCCCGAAGGAATAACTCCTAAGCGGAGGCGTAACAACCGTGCCGAAAGCTGAATGGAACCTGGGTTAGGTGTCTCAAACGGTGACTCTGGGATACCGGGCGACCTCTCAGAGTATGCAGCCTTATCCTTGCACGCGGGGCTCTGCAAGGACGGACTAACCCTTTCCCTAGCTGCTCGTGGGAACAACAATGAAACCACCAAAACACCAAAATGTTGTAGATGCGGTTCAAGACAATCGAACGCGCAGAGCACCCGACAATGGGTCGGCAAACAATGCCGATCAGCCTAGAGTTCGGGGTGCTGAAATTAATTTAGATGGAAACACGACAACGAACCGGCGAAACGCCCACATTGAGTGGACGGATCGACTCAGGGATGACGTGCTAGACTGCTACGATGCCAGCATTATCCCTGTTCGCGGAGGCTTTATGGCGCGTATGCACACTCTGTGGTGCCAGAAACACCCAGAGCTTCAGCACGTTTTGCATCAGTCTTTGCGAAATCAAGCCGACTACCTCCGGAAAAATGGATATGTACGCGGAGCGCTTCCCCAACCGCTGCTTTATGAAGCTGCAGACGAAGATGAGGAAGCGACATTGAGACCAACCGCAGAAAGCAGGCACCTTCTGAGAGATGATCGCAATTTCATTACTAGAAGGAACATTAACATGCAAGTTCCTCCTAAGCCCCAAGATCTGGCTGAAATGGATGCCTTCCTTCGTGGAGATATCTCGCAAGAGTCCGACCTCTGGACCATCAATTGCTCAGTTTATGGTGCTGCGAGAACTTTAGCTGATTCAAATCGAAGGCTGAAACCAACGATGGATCAAAAGACCAAAAGACGCTTGCATCAACTGAACAAGAAGATTGGATGGACAAGACAGAATGCGTCCCGTGTTCAATGTGTGATTGACTACATAACATCTGGTAGACCGTTTACGGAAAAGGTTCGAAAGTTCGCCCAAGAACTAAGGATCTTGAATCACTCACTAAACAAGTCAAAGCTACTGACAATCAAGCAGCATATTGTTGACAAAATACGGCTGTTATCTGACGCAAGGAGGAGAATACAGAAGAGGGAGAGACGGATCAGGGAGAATCAACAGTTTCTCGCTGAACCATCGCGCCTCTTCAGCGATCTACCTGTTTCTGTAAAAAATCCACCCAAGCCCAAGGAGGTAGAGACTTTTTGGAGAGAGGTGTACAAGATCCCGAAAACACTAGAGTTGAAAGAAGATACTGAAAATATCATCCACTTCAAGGAGTTTTGCGACAACCTCATAAAATCTGAGGAGGAATGTCCATCAATCACTGCCGAAGAGGTGAAAAAAGCACTTAGAGGCACGAAGAACTTTTACGCTGCTGGACCAGATTGTATCAAGAACTTTTGGTGGAAGAAGTTTACTTTTACACACCAACATTTGGCCCGCATATTCACCTCACATTTAAAGTCGGAGACGCCCATTCCGCAGTGGCTGGTGTTAGGACGCACTATACTCCTTCCAAAAAAAGGCAACTTGTCCAACCCAGGGAATTACAGGCCAATAACTTGTTTGAACACGCTGTATAAGATCTTTACAGCTGTCCTCAACAACAGGATTGTTCGACGAATTGAGCCTATATGGCGAGAGATGTACGAACAACGTGGCTCGAAAAAAGGTGTAGCAGGCTGTCGAGAGAATCTGCTGATTGACAGGTGTGTCTGTAAAGACGCTGCAGCCCATCAGCGCGTCCTGTCAATGGCCTGGATTGACTACCGGAAAGCTTTCGATTCAACCTCTCATAGACTTATCATCTGTCTGTTGGAAAGCTTGAAGGTACATCCAAACATAGTGAGATGCATAGAGAGATTGATGCCTCTTTGGAAAACTAGATTTACTATCTCATCTAGAAATTATCGTGTGACAAAGAACAACGTCACCTTCCAGAGAGGCGTCTTTCAAGGTGATACCACGAGCCCTTTGCTTTTTTGCATCACACTTTTGCCTCTATCTCTCGCACTACGAAATTCTCCTGGATACCTCTGTGGAAACACTAATCAGCGCGAGCATAAGGTCACTCATGTATTTTATATGGATGACCTGAAGATCTATGCCTCTGGTAGAAGCAAACTTCAAACTGCTATAAATATTGTCAAGAATTACACAGGAGAGATTGGGATGGACTTTGGCTTGGACAAGTGTGCCAAAATTTATCTGAAGAAAGGAAAGATTACTGGCGTTCCCAAGGACCCTGAGCTTGTGGATATAAGTGTTATCAGACATCTTAATGCTGGAGAGACCTATACATACCTGGGCGTGCCTCAAAACCGCATTCAGGACGTAACATCAGTGAAGGAGTCTCTCTACTCGTTTGGGGTAGTTCAATGGACGAAGAACGAGCTTAAGGCCCTTGATGTCATTACACGTAAGGTCATGCATATGCATAAAAGCTTGCATATCAATTCGTCAGTTCCAAGATTATATATTTCACGCCGTCAAGGTGGACGCGGACTTCTGAATCTCCAGTGTCTTCATAACCGGATTGTTCTAAGTACAGCTTATATCGTTGCGAATGGCAGAGATCCTCTCCTAAAGATGGTCAGGAACCACGAGATGATTGGCGAAGGAGCGTTCCTTTACAAAAGCCGCGGAGCAAGCGGCCGAGACCCTTGGCCTGAATTTTAACATCAGAAGTGAGGAAAGTGCATTACTTCATCTAGATGCTTCACTTCTAAAAACCAAAGTGAAGAAAGCAGAGGTTGCAAATTTTCACCAAGAGCTACTTGACAAGAAAATGCACGGAAACTTTCACAGAAATGTAGAAAAACAGTCCTTGTCGAAGGAGCAAACTTTTGCTTTCCTCAAATCATCAGGGCTTAATTCAGGTACAGAGGGTTTTATTTTCGCATGCCAGGACGGTGTCATTTCCACCTTAGCATACCGTGAGCGCATTTTATGTCAAGAAGTTCCCAGTGATAGGTGCAGAGCGTGTCATGCACACGCTGAGTACCTAGAACACATACTATCAGGGTATCCGACCCACGCGGGAACGACGTATATCTATAGACATAATGCGGCCCTAAGAGTGCTTTATTACCATCTTTGTCGCTTTTACGGTGTTGGCCGCGACCCTGCCCTGCCGAACGCTCCAAAAGAGATAGAGTCGATTGTCCGAAACGAGAAGTGCCAAATTTTCTGGAACTACGATTTTCGGGCAGCAGTCTCCGTTGCGCACTCGAGACCTGACATTGTTCTCCAAGACTTCGAGAAACGAACTATATATTTGTGATCGAATTCTCGGCTCCGTCCGAATACAACATCACTGCAAAGGAGAAAGAAAAAGAGGAGATGTATCAAGACCTTAAAAGAGAGCTACAACGACTGTACCCAAAATATTCGGTACAAGTAATTGTCCTTGTGATAGGTGCTCTCGGAGGTGCGAAACTATCACTGGTTCGTAACCTTAAAGCAATACCCGCGTGCCAAAAATATGCCAAGGCACTTGCGAGATGGATGTAGAAAGCTGTCATCCTTGGGTCGCTTCGTGTCCTCAAGACACACGAGGGTTTCGCCGGCCTGTCGTTGTAATTTTGTCGTTGTCTATGACCACCCATCTCACGGTTGTGAGACGTGGCCATAGGTGTGATTTACCGCGGTGCTACTGGGGGCTATTGACATTTTGTCGGATGGCAGTTGCTCTTAGTGGACCCTGCGGTGGTTGTTTAACTTTTTTTTTCAAATTATATATATATATATATATATTTATTTATATACATATATACATATATTGAATCAATTCATTTGCAAATTCTCATTTGTATTATACTTGTTTGACGACCATACCGAAAATATTCTTTGTTTTTACGTATTTCTGACGGTTCAGGAGATTCTTATAGAAAATTACAATTTTAATTTTTTTGAAGAAATTTGTGTAGGGTTGTAGTCGTTTAGACCCGCAGATTCTGAATTTTTAAATTAAAAATAACTAATTTAATAATTACAAGTTTTTTAGTCATCAATTTTAATCCTTCGCATATGTTAACAGTCTCACTTCTGGGTCCAAAAAGGTTCGTCTTGAGACAAGTTTACGACCACTTGAAATTACCATGTTAAGACCATAAAAGTAAGACGTTATCTTATGTCTCCTCTCAGTTTTGAGACGCAGCCACACATCGATGTCTTGGAGTCGAAGTTAAGACCTCACCAAGTCGAACTCAATTCGAAGCATTTTTACTCGGGATATTTCACTTTTTTGTTTTATGCAATTTAAATAGCCGAAGCGTGACCATAAAGTCGACAGTGACATATTTACAGTGGTGCGGTCAAGGATGCCCCAAGGTCGCGGGTGTGAAAACAATTTTTTTCAAACGTCATTTTTTTGGAATCGAAGACTTGATCAATAAATAGCAAAAACACGTTTCCAGTTATCATGTGTAGTTTCTTTGCAGTAAAGTTTCCAAAATAGGCTCGAAATCGTGGCTTCAAACTAGAA
This sequence comes from Andricus curvator, assembly GCA_932195095.1. NCBI lineage: Eukaryota > Metazoa > Arthropoda > Insecta > Hymenoptera > Cynipidae > Andricus > Andricus curvator. Next base: position 73,626 of record CAKNYM010047718.1, read on the forward strand.
GACCCCCTTTAATAAGCGTAGCCACGTTGTGAAGAAAGGTAAACTATTTCTTCAATACTATATCGAAGTATTCATTCAAGGAAGATAAATTATTTTCATTCATCAAAAAAAACTTTTTCTTTGAAGAAATCAAAGATTTGATTGGGTCAACCAAAATATTGAGCGTAACCAACCAAATTCTATTAACCAAACTTCATTCTTTTAAACTAGAAGTGAATGAGAGATATTAGGAAAAAATGCTCGAAAAATGCTTCAAAAATATTAGCCTCTTATTTCGTTCAAACTGTTTGAAATTATTGAAAAATGTTCCAAATCAGTCTAAGCACTTTCTAAGATTGTTCACTTATATTGGTGAGCAAATATAAAAAATAATAAGAAATAAGAATAATTTCAAACACATAAACATAGATTGTTTTTTGGAATCATAAAAATCATACTATAAACCGTAAATCTTCAAAATTCATTTTGTAAAAAATGATGTAGAAAACAGTTTTGACAACAAAAGAATGGAAGATTCACAGACCGTAATGTAACGTTTTTATCTTTAATTGAAATATCTGCTGTATGGAAATTTAATATTTGGATAGATAAAACTTTATTCCATAAAAAATTATGAAAATTAGATACGGCAAAATTTCGGCACGGGATCAGTGCAGCTTGTAAGTAAGTTTCACAAAGAAAATACATACAATCTTTGCATAATCGATTGTGTGAAGAATATTATTTAAAAAATTATTAAACAGTTAATTGTTTTTAACGGAAAGTATGAAAAATGTGTAGTTCTAAATAAGTGAGGACGCATATACTCGTATATGTCACCAAAATGCTCAAATATGGTCGCAAGTACATTTTCCATACAGACGCATTCTTCTGAATGGAAATTTCCATCTGGAAATTGAAACTGATCTGTTTGACCCTTACGGGTCATGGTTTCATGGTCATAACTCGTGACCGCTTACTTTGAAGGTTCTTAACTCGACAATTCTTGAAGATAAAAGTTTTTTTTTTCTTTAATTTTCTCAAAATTGCGTCTACTTTATAGTCTGGGAGCTCATGAAAAAAAATCGTAAGTATTTTAGGAAAGCTAACTTTCTAATCTCTCCCTAGGGATCGTGAGAACTTGTAGCTGGTGGGAGGGCTTGAGGGTCTCATCGAACTATAGTTCTGGAATAGGTGAACCAGAGGGGCTACATCGCGAGGTGTTGCTGCTCTTGGGAACTGACGGACTCTAGTCTGTGGGACCTCAACTAAGGGGCGATCCTTGCAGGAGGCAATAGCAAAGCCTCCTGGAATATCGATGGCGTGAGTTCTCATGTTCCCAAGCCACGATGTGATCGCCGTGAAAAGGGCTGAATGGCACCAGGGTTAACAAATCCTTGAACACCCCAGCGCGCTCCTCTCATTCGAGGCGGGCGCGTCGGTGTCACAAAGGAGGTGTCAGAACGGAGACTTTTGGACACCAGGTCAAATCCCATAGTATGTAGACCCGCTCAGTGAAAGCAGGGCTATGCAGGGGGCGTTCCTTATTTCCCTAGCTTATCGTGAGACCAAATGAGTAACACGAAAAAAAAATCAATAAAATCCATGAGGGCACTGATCCAGGACCCTCGTCTAATCCACCGCCAAAAATGGGCGGCTCCTCAGGGGCCAGCCCATTATGAGCGTTGCAGAATTCTGATACCGATAACATCAATCTCTTTTGTCACAGTGGAAGAACAGTTAGCGGGGCTCTCCGCAAAGAAGAGGAGCTCCACAAGATTCTGGCAAAAAATCCGCAAGCTCGCCTCGGACTAATAAGACTCGATAATGGTGAGTTTGCCGATCACTAGGGGCAGATGGCGTCTATCCAGTGCTCTTAAAAAAGAGCATGGAGTTCGTCGTCGTCCCCCTGACGAAAATATTCAGGGAAAGCATTGCTCTAAAGCACGTGCCCTCGGCATGGAAGGATGGCAGAGTGGCCTTCATTCGCAACCCTGGGAAGGAGGGTTACACTGCTGCAAAAGATTTCCGGCTGCTCAGCCTAACGTCTTTCATCCTGAAGACGTTGGATTAGCTGGTCGAGAGATATATCAGGGATGATGTGCTCTTAGACTCCCCGATGCACAGAGGGAAGCACGCCTTTCAGGTAGGCTGCTGGGTAGAAACTGCGTTCCATGCTTTTGTGGCCAAATTGGAGCAACAGCTGGAACAGAAGGGTTATTCTGTGAGCACCTTCTTGGATATAGAGGGTGCCTTCAGCAATTATCCTCCAAAAGTCATGGGTCGAGATGCTTCGAGGTGTGGCATGCCAGACCAGCTACTGAGCTGGATAGGAAGCATGCTACACCGCAGGAGACTCGAAACCAGATGGCGCGAAGGCCTAGTCAGAGGAATAGCGCCACGAGGTGTCCACAGGGGGTGTACTGTCTGTAGTACCCAGGGCTACGCGCATGACTTTGTAATCCTAGTCAGGAGGGCTCATCTGTAAACGTTGATGGGTCTTACAAGGTCGACGCTGGACATCTTAGAGCTCTAGTGTGATAGCTCAGGGCTCTCGGTAAATCCGAAAAAGACCAGCCTGGTCATTTTCACGAGAAATTACAAAGTGCCGATAGTTGACGCTCCTGTATTCCGTGGCGGAAGGTTGACGTTTTCAGATTTGGTTAAATATATGGGAGTAATCCCAGATACCAAACTGAACTGGGCGAAGCACATGGAGATCCAATGCAGGATGTTTGTCATGACTTTTTGGATGTGAAGGAGAGCCTTTGGGTTGACCTGGGGTCTAGGCTCCTATATGGGACCATGGTCTGGTGGCCACGGGCAGAACATAAAAAGATGCAGGACTAGCGCTTAGGGGTTTGACGGGAGGAATGAGGACTTGCGCCCACAGCGGCGATAGGATTCATGCTCTGTGAACAACCCCTACATGTTGCGATAGTTGCTAAGGCAGCACTCGCGATGGGCCGCCTGAAAAGAATAAATAGATGGACTCGGGGGATTAGGCACACTAGGCTCCCAAGTGACATCAGCACACTATCGATTCCAGATATGAGGTAAGGTAAAATAACAAAACCCATCAACTTCACCAAAACTTTCTGCGTCTGCATCTCAAGCAGGGGTGAGTGGAAAGCAAATGATAATCCGCTCATCCAAGGGGAAATCTGGTATACAGATGGCTCCAGAGGAAAGAAAGGGTCAGGAGCAAGAGTCCTTCGCTATACTGAAACATTATTAGAAGAGAACGCTACTGGCAGGCAGATAACGGTCTGCATCGACAGCCAAGCGACATTAACTGCAGTTGAGAAACCAGACATAACATAAGAACTGATTTTGAAATGCAAAATGACATTAAACCTACTTGCAGAAAAGAACAAAGTGGCTCTCACATGGGTCCCTGGTCACACAGGTATCAAGGGCAACGAAAAGGCGGACCAGCTGGCAAAATGTGGCGCAGCAAGTAAATACATAGGACCGGAACCGATACTGGGACTAGCTGCATCGGGATGGCCATCAAAAGCTGCCTTTGAACGAAGCACCGGGAATACTGGGAAAAATGCAGGGTTTCCGACAGGTGAAAGCCATCCTGGGATATACGTACAGGATGGACAGAGCCAGTGAAATCCTGGGTTTACCAGGATGGAAATACGGCAGGGATGATGAAACATCCCTGCATGTCTTCTGCCAGTGCCCGGCATTAGCTAGGCTCAGGCAGGAAATACTCCGGGCCCATTTTATGGAACCTGAAAAAATTATAACGCGATCAGTGACTGATATACTAGGCTTCACCAAGAGGTCTGGGGTGAACTACTGAGAGCGAATTGTTAAGGGTGTGGCACAATAGGCTTTATAGCTTAAGTGCTAGGGGAGCTCCATTTTACGAAGCATATGTACACTTTTCGTGACACGTGACAAGATTGAACTTGCAATTCCAGTACATTAGATTGTTCTTTAACGTATTGCAATTTGATCTGACCATCTTCATCAATCATTCCAGCTCAGTATGATATTGCCTGTGATAATTGATATGCTTCAGTGAACAGAACTTTCTAGCCTCTCTCAGTCATTTGATTGCTCAATGGAAAGAATAGTGTATGTAGCCTGCACCTTCAATAGAAAAACAAGTGAACATGAGAAATGAACCGATAGACGAAAAAACAAGTAAAGATCGCAGCCTGCAATGCTAGACGTCCCCAGAATGTGGCTCTCAGCGCACAGAGTACACTCGAAGTTTTAGATTTTTAATTACACTACCGTCAGAAATTGTCGGTACCATCAGCGAAAGTACTATTAAAAATCACGGCTGACTTTGAAACGTGACTACTTGTTCAAAAATTGAGCGAGAAACTTTTTTAAAAAACCGTGGAAAAGCTTATTAAATTACGCGTCAATTGAGCCCTAATAGAGATATTTTTGACATTTTGGAGAGAATATTCTACGTGAAAAGTTCAACAAAAATTCAAGAATTGCTCGAATTTTGTACCTCGACTTCAACTTGTGGCATGACCTAGGAACGTTGTAGCAAAAATCTTCTAATCGTTCTGTGAATTAGGATACTCAAGGGAAACAACTGAAATTGACTGGACGTAATCTGTGAAATCTCATCTCTGATTCAAGCCAATAAAACTTGAAAAATATTCAGGGAGACTCATGATATGACAATAAATGCCCAAACGTGTCTGCGTCGAGTCTCAGTCGGCGAGCACCGCAGACGGGCGGATCGCTGCTAAATCGACTGAAATTCGGTGTAGACACGCATGAACATTCTTAGTCGTATCTCGAGAATCCGTGAAGATTTTTGAAGTGTTATTGGCTCAAATTAAAGATAAGACTTCAAAGACTAATTGGTATGAATTTGAGATTTTTGCTACAATTTTTCTAGGTCATGCCAACAGGTTGCAGTCGAGGTATCAATTTCCAGAAATTCTTGAATTTTTTTATCTTCTTGCGCAGTATATTCTCTCTCAAAGCTCAAAAATATTTGTTGCAATTAGGGCTCAGTTGACGCGTAATTGAATAAGCTTTATAACAGTTTTTTTCTACCCTTTCAATCGTTCTAAAAAATTGATTTTGTATACGAGATGAATTGAAGATTTTTTTGCTGAAAAATGGTGATGGTACGCCAAGCACATCCCATAAAACAAATTCCCAAAAAATTGAAAAAAAAGTACTTAACGATTCTATTCACGAAAATTATTTCATAAATTTTTTGTAACATTTTATTATTCAGACCCATAACATATTTATTGTTCATCAAAATCGGTCCAGCCGTTCTAGAGAAAACCTAATTTTTCGATTTTCCTTCTAACCCCCGTTACTCCCATAAACATTATTTCTTAAGATATAATCTTTTGGGAAATTTATTCTTACACCAATGCCAAATAATTGTAAAAATCTCAACCAGATCCAAGCGAGGGCAGCACATACATGCTTATCCTGCTACGCCTTTGATGTGTGAGTAGCACCTACAATAACATTTTGGAAATTACCGGTCAGCCGGCCCAGTGCCGGAACCCGGCCTGTCAGGCACCCCTGGAAATATATCGAAAAAGTAAAGAAATATAAGCATTTCAGGAAAGCTTCAATTTTTTGTATGAATAGCACCTACAATTACATTTTCGAAAATACCGTTCAGCCGGCCCAGTGCCGGAACATGGCCAGTCAGCTGCTTCTCGCAACATGTCATAAAAGTAAAGGAAAAGCATTTTAGGAGAGTTTAAATGTTTTGTGTGTGAGTAGTACCTACAATAGGGGTGTTTGATTCTGATTTGATTCTTGAAAAAATTGGTTTTTAGGGCCAATAATCGATTTTTGAATCGATTCTTTCCGATTCGATTTTTTTGTGAACCGATTCTTTAACCTATGGATGGAAGGACGGATTTCTGGTTTCTTAAAATTCTTTCATTCGAAACCACCTTGTTAGAAGCCTATAAAGCCCCCTTAAAAGTGAGCGTTAGATAGCCCTTTACTGATAGCCCAGATAGCACAACAAATTCGATGAAGATTTCCCGAAACTGGCTATGCAAGGTTCAGAATATTGCATTGAAAGGTTCAGGCAAGGTTTGAATAAATTGTTTAAATAAATAATAATTATTAATAATATATCAATTAATAAAATTTTAAAATGTCCGCTTGCCAGGGAATATTGCACGGTAATGTTCAGGATATTTTGGATGATTTATTCAATACAATTCGATGCACAGTAGTATTCTATGGCACAGAAACAATTAAAACCAAAGAAAAAATTCAATTTTTTTTTACTTCATTTTTTTTTAAATATAGAAAATAATCATAGGACGTATGTTCCGAAGTATTCCAGAAGGAGAAACCCCAGTGCAGAGCCGTAGGTGCCATAGAATACTACTGCGCATCGAATTGTATTGAATAAATCTTCCAAAATGTCCTGAACATTACCGTGCAATATTCCCTGACAAGCGGACATTTTCTTGGTTGAAGAAGCCTTGCCTGAACCTATCAATGCAATATTTTGAACCTTGCATAGCCAGTTTCAGGAAATCTTCACCGATTTTGTTGTGCTATCTGGGAGATAGTTTCACAACTGACTACTAAATAACGAACAATGTATTCTCTAACCGTACTGTTGACACACACACAGGCTCATGCACACACACATACAGACAAATATATATATATATATATGTAATACTCTAGCTCAGACCGGACCATTTTCAAATTTCGTGCCATAGGAGATTACCTATCACAGCCAAGCAGATGACTGCCACGTCAATCGTATGTTTTCACGACCAAAGATATTATGAACATCACCACTCACTTTTCAGACGGTCGTACAGTCTCATAACATGCTAAATTCGAATGAAATATCGTACATCACTCGCAGGGTTAGACAGGTACTCACGTGTCTAGCCCTACTTGTGATGTAATATACTATTATCTCTTCTTTTTCACCCCCCACATTTTCTTACACCGTGTCATGTTTCGATTTAGAACCGATTAACAATCGATTCTTTCAAGAGAATCAAACATCCGTAACCTACCATAACATTTACGAAAACCCCGGTCCGTCCGCACAGTGCCAGAACATCACCATTCAGCACCCCCCCCCCCCCTAATCCAATATAGGTACTACTTACACAAAAAATTTGAGCTTGCCTCAAATGTTTAAATTCCTTTAGTTTTTGACATGTTGCGGGGGGTGGCTAACTGGCCGGGTTCCGGCACCGGGCTGGCTGCAGTACCTGATTAACAAATTTTGGGCCCGTAGGCCATAACTTTTTGTGCACGCCACCCTATAATGTTTAAAAAAATTTTAAGAATTTAAGAAATTTTTAAGAAAAAAAAGTATGAAACAAAGAACTGTAGCTTACAATATATGTCTTCATTATACATTTTAATTTACAGTATTTACTATCCATATCCTGCTTCAAATGCATTTTCTAGCCTTAATTTGTGCAAATATTTTTATAATTACGTCGTAATCAATCGAATTTACGAGGTCCTCATAGCATAATTTTGAAATTTAATTGACGTTTTTTCTTGTAAAAGTGAAAGTTACAAAAATGTCTAAGGGGCCCACTGCACCTCTAATTCCCGATAGCATAATTGTGAAATTTAATTGACGCTTTTTTGTAAAAGAAAAAGTTACAAAAGTATGAGGGGCTCACTGGGCCCCTAATTTCCGATAGCATAAT
>CAKNYM010047718.1:82023-98594 GCA_932195095.1 Andricus curvator
GACTGGCCGAGTTCCGGCACTGGGCCGGCTGAACGGTAATTTCGTAAATTTTATTGTAAGTACTACTTACAAAAAAAGTTTGAGCTTCCCTAAAATGATTAATTTTCGTTAGTTTTTCAACATGTTTGCGGAGTTGTGGGGCCCAGGTGTTCTAACACCTAGCCGGCTGACTGGGCCATGTTGATGTACACCTTATATGTAACCAAATATTCCAAAACTGGTTTTCCTAAAAATGGAAAGTGTCAATCATCGATGCAAACAAGATTTTTCAAAATTTGTTTGCGCATTTGCGTGAGCTCTACCTAGTTGAAACGGCAAAAAGGCCTTTTTTCGTACAAGATGCCTTGACTACCACTGTTCTAAAAAATTACCTTTTTTTTTTCACCTCACTGACTCTGGTCATTTTTGATAGATTTTTGAACGCCGGTTTCAATGCTGGCAACAAAAATGCCCCACCCTATAAAGTTTTTGAGGAAAATGGGGTTTCATGGTCGAAAAACGCGTTTTTGGCCATGTTTCAGTACCTTTAAATAATTAAAGAGAGTTGAAATTGTTTTTTAGTTGCGTGCCGTAGCCTGTGCATTTAGAATCAGCGTTAAGAAATTTATCAAAAATGACCAGAATCATTCCGGAGACTTTTGGACATATACTAAAATGTATGTGAAACTTGTTTTCGCAGGCCGACTCAAAAGTAACTACACGATGTCGAAGCTAGGCAAAAACTATTCGGTTGCATTCTCTTTTGTATCACATAAGGAGAAGTTATCATCAGGTATGCAAAGGACACAATACCAATTTCTTATCACAGAATTCATGGAGATTTAATTACGATAACTTACATCTATTTGGTTCATATCTATTGTAGACAGCGGTGTGGGAAAATGCTCATCTTCTAGATACGAATGCACCTCTACTAGAAGATGTGGCTGGCAAGAGGTTGATGGTCAGCTTATTGCAGTTCTAATAGGGTTTGATTCTGTCCCGAAAGCCTGTCTATACACTAGACAGTATCACATGTCAATGCAAAAGCAAAATAAATGCGTAAGCCACATATGTAGGTGCAAAAAATTAGACTTATCTTGCACAAAAATGTGGCATTGTAAAAGGGTTTGTTTAAATAAAATATTATGAATATATAATTCATCATTATTATTAATTTATATTTGATACATTTCCGAATTTGAAAAAAAAATACAGCCTAATTATTCGATAAATAACTTTTTTGTACAACTTTTCCTCAATATTTGTGCTCCTCTGATTGCGGAAAATTGTTCTCAACCCCGTTTTCTAGAAACAAATTATTATAAATATTTGTAAATATTTGTTTATTTCATATTAGAATGAAAAAAAAGAATGTTTATAATATTCTCAAGCAAATAAATACCAAGCAAAGATGAATTGGAATATTCAAGCGCCCGAATGGCCACCATTCAACAAGGTCTAATTATCCTAGAAAGGCTTGTTTGCAAAATTTTATATAAATTGCGCTTAGAACTGCTAAAAATGCGAGTTTGGAAAGGGTAGCCTGGTGTAATATTGAAATGTGATATACATCAATGTCCGTCACATTTGACCGGTGTTTTGTCATTTTTTAGAAAATCTCGACATTTTAAAATCTAAACTGCGAACGTAGCTTTTTGGTTTAAAAAAATGCATGTCTCTCAAGAATATTTAGGCATAAATGTAGGTAGAGTGGAATATGCGAACGCATCCGGACAGAATAAAGCAGCTAAGCGGAGATGCCGGTCGTAAACGCGAATCATTAACCTCTGGGGGCCTTCAGAGTCACTACCGAGCACGGTCTACACACCTGTTCCACCTGTTCAAGAATCGTTCGCTTCCTGGTGGAGGTTGGTTGCTTGTGTTCTTTCAATCTCTCATCTCTTCTTTCCTTTAGAGTTCGTGGCGGTCCCACGTACTTGCGAGCGAGTACATGCATGCACATTGCACAGCCACCTAACTGATTTTGTTTTAATTTTTGCGTCGGGACTCACTCATTTCGCTTCGCTTGCTTGTAAAAAGGTATGCAACGCCAACGACGGCGCGGCGGCGCAGCAGTAGCACGTCATTGCCTCTATCGATATCTCGTTAGTTCCATTTGTCTCGCAAGCAAACTTGAACGCCAAGAGGCTTACTTTTATTTTCCTCTCCACCCGCTCCATTTACCTGTTCTCTTTCTGCTCTCTTCTTCACCCCTTGAAAACACTCATTCTCTCAAGTCTCCCTGAGCCATTGGGCTTGTCTCACGATCGTTTGTTTCACGGATATGGCTGTAAACTAGAAATAATTAAGAATTGAGAATTGAAGTTTCCCTTTATTCTAAGAACCCTTTTTACTCTCAGTCGTTTTTAAATTATGAGAACTTCAAACAGAATGCAGTAAGCCCGAACACCGACATTCTGCCAGATTAGAGTTTCCACTTTTTACTATGCAGCTGAAGTATTCTCATACGCTTTCGGAAAGTTAGCTTGATTCAAATTTCTTTCGTGGAATATTTAACCTTAAAATATTGTATCTTCTGTAGAACGAATATAAGTTCACTGAAGAACAAAAGTTTCTTAACGTGTTCAGCATACAAAATTTTACACCATTATTCTTAAACAACATATAAAACTAACCCTAAAAACATTTAACTCATTTAATGAAAAACTTCAATTCACTATAGAATGGGAGGGGCATTATAGTTTCTTGACATTTCGGTTACGAAATTGTCAAATGGCTTATTTCTAACGAATTGATATCACAAGCAAACTTTGACTGGTACATATCTGAATGGTAACTTACAACATCCATCACGGAAACAATTTGTCTAAAACTAAGTCACAAACTTGTAGCTAGGTCATAGATACGAGCAAAAAATTAAATATTGCATCTTATTTTGATGAGAAATATATGGACGAATTTCGAATTTTTTCACGAAAAGTTCGAATTTCCTACGAACAGTTCCTGAAAATTTCAGACTTGAATACAAAAAGAAAAATTTTATTTGTGCGATTTAATTTGTATAATTTATAAATTCGCTACTCGGAGGATTCGAACCCTCGAAAGGATGCTGGCTCGCCAATTTCTAACCATGAACAGCACACGCGTCGCACATTTGTGCGAGTTGTGTGCGGACCACGTGCACGCAAACCTAGTTTCAGTTTCAAGATTTGCCGGGCCAGCTTGTGAGTTCTCTAAGAATTTTTTGCCAATCATTTGTAATATTTTTGTAATTATTGGCGAAAAAAAGTGATGAACCATTTTAGTATTCTCACATTCGTCAATTCTTTTTCAAAGTTCGCAGATCATTTACGAAAATTCATTAATATCCGATTAATGTCTTTCGTATCCGAAACCTAGCTACTAGTTCGTGACTTTATTATTGAAAAAATTTTTTTGCGAAAATAATCTTAAATTATTCACTAATACTTTAGTAGATAAGGGTTATCCATTATCTGCGGCTAGACAGCTGATTCGAGGCTCTTTTACACCTTCTGTCAATCGGTTGTCGACCGACCAACATATCGGAATATCCTTTCACACCTTCGGAAAATTCATTGAAATATAGTGATATTTTATTTATCTTCTGAAACTCACTGAAATATTATAAAAATATTTGTAGATTTGACTGAATTTTCTGAAGGTGTGAATGGATATTCCGACATGTTGGTCGGTCAACGACCGATTGACGGAAGGTGTAAAAGACCCTTAAAACAAGACTTCACATCATCTGTACAACTCGGAATCTAAGCATCACAATAATGTAAAAGTACTAATTTTACAGTATGTCTCGTCGTTAATGGACTTTCCAATAAAATTACCCGAAGACTTCGGAAATATAAAATCAAAGTAATGTACATACACTTTTACAAAACAGAACTCCGATATTTAAATGTACGAAAGATCCATTACCGATTCTTAAAATAGTTGGGTCGTTTTCAGCCTTTGAGGTGGTTGTCGATCACACGTACCCTTTGCCCGCGTATTTTGAAATTCCGTTACAACTAAAAATGTTTTACTTGATAATTAAAAAGGGAAATCACATGAAATATTGACAATAATTCTCAACGATGTTTTTAAAGTGTCGAGGCAATTTTTGTGTCAAATAGATCTCGATTTTTACAGCTAAGTGAAAAACATAACCTCACATTTGTTTTGTTCTGATGCTTGTTACACACACACACGTAAGATAAATAGCGACTTCGAAGTGCCTTATTAAAAGGAAAGAAAAATTATTATTTGCAAGACCGGTAAGTTGTGTTTTGAGGTTGGAGCTACATTGTATCAGGAATATTTAAATTGTGTGCCCCGAATGGATACATTTATTTTATCTTAGATTAAAGTACTACGACGCAAACAATAATGTTGGAAGCTCCTACATTTCGAAGGTAATACAATCGGTAGACAAACCTTGTTTTGATATTACTTGCATAATAATTAAACTCAGAATAGATTCACATAAGAAGAAATTTCATATCAGAATTGTCTCATTTACAATCTTAACAGTTCTCCTTAAATTTTACATTATCATTCATGAGAGTGTAATGGAATCGTCCAAATTTTCCATCTCTAATTTTTAACGAATCTTTACGTTTCGGCATTCACAGACTCTAAAAATTATAAAATTTTGTCGGTATCTGTCTGTCAGTTTGGTTACCTGAATATATTTTGTAGCCACGTTAAGTTTTGAAGGATTTGACCAATGGCATTAGCCTTGGATACACTTTTTGAGGGTCTGAAACTGAAGGTCAAGTTCGTGTAACAGATTAATGTGATTAGACCAACCAAAATGAAAAAATCTAGAGCATTCCCAAATATAAAACAACTCTTTTTTAAGAGTTCCAGAAATCTTTCGCAAGTGTTCTGGTATATGACAAATAGACTTGCAAATTATCTTGATGGCATTTTTAAATTCGATCAAAATTTAAAAAGTGATATGCTTTTCAACATTTTGAGAATTTCAAAAAATAGAAAAAACTATTTTTTTGATAGATTAAGAAATTCCAATCAAACTTTTTACTATATATCAAATGTATTTTGAAACTATATCCCAATTATATTTTATGGTTACACCAACATTCAAAAAGTTAGATTATTTTCAGAATTATGCAATTTTTTAAAAGAGATTCGTAAGTTTTAATCTTGATTTTCAGAAGATTTTACAAGATTCACAAATGATCTCAATGACATCTTTCGATTGCACACAATTTCAAAAAGTTCTAGATATTTAATAATCAAATAGGACCTACATATATTGGGATATTTTTAATATATAGTGCAATTATTTTCAATAGATATATTTTTCAAACTAACTGCAAATTTTTTTAGAGTTTACTTAGAAACGAACTTTGAACGAACGAAATTGAAATCTATGGCTTAATGCCTCTGTTTACAAAAATTTTGTCAAAATCTTTAATGACATAATCTCTAGCAAAGTTATCTTGCGTATTTTTTGTTAACATTACATTGAAAAGATAACTACTTCTTATATTCTATTTTATTTTATCTACACATAGCTTTATATTTCAAGCAGAACCGTCCCTACAACCCAATTCACGAGCGCGAAGCGCGAGTTTCGCAATGAAAATTAAATTTACTTTGGCGCGCGACTGTTGGATCTCGCGCTTCGCGCTCGATCATGTATTTATCTCGCACTTCGCGCTCGATTTTGCATTCACCTCGCGCTACGCCCTCGGGCGTATTTACATCACGCTTTACGCTCGGTTCCTCTAGATTTTTGAACTTCGTGTTCGACTTCGATGAAAGGAAAAAGTTTGTTTGCAAATATTATAAAATTATCAATACCTCTACATATTAAGTGATTTTTAAATTAGTTTTTATTTTATACTGAAAAGGAACTTTATTTACTCAAGGTTCTATCGACCTTAAGGAACACATTCTCATCCAGACACTCGCGCTCCATATTTGATTTGAAAATCATTTGAAAATCATTTGAACCTTGCGTTCCACGCTCGGTTCTGTGCACCGTATGATAGGAACAAAAAAGTTTGAGCGTACTTACGGCGCGCGATTTGGTCGTCGCGCTTCGTGCTCCGAAATACACTGATCGCGCACTTTGTGCTTCGTGTTATATGTTCTTCATATACAAATTACTAAATTTTTATTTGATTTCAAATGAAAAATAATGATATAATTTAAACGACAAATTTTATTAGTTAAAATTTTATTTTAGCTTGTGCCGTTTTTCAAAAAAGTTATTTTTTTAAATTTTGAATACATTCTTACAACAAAAATTGATTACAAGTTTGTAAATCTTTTTTGAATGCACAATTTTTGTTCATTTATGTGTTTTCGTACTTTGCATTGTTTTTTCAAAAATTTGATTTTTTTTTACTGTCAATGTTATTTTCACGAATAAAACAAAAGCTGCGCATCCTATCGAAACATGATTCACAACAAATTTGTACCTCTTCCCTGGATGAACAACTTTTGTTTTTGTCATTTTTTCGTAGCTCGTGTTATTCGTCTAAAAATTTGATTTTTCTATTTTCAATGCTGTTTTTTACGAATAAAACAAAAACTGCGCGTCATATCAAAAAGTGAATAATAAGAAATTTGTAGATCCTTTTTAGGTGCACAATTTTGGTTGAATCATCTTTTCTCGTATCTTGCATAGTTTGACCGCAAAATGGAATTTTTTATTTTTTATTATTTTTTTGTGCGATCAAAATTTGAATTTTTGATTTTTCGAAAAATTCGAAAAGTTGTTATAAAAATATTATAGGGTGTTCAAAAAGCAACGTTTTTCTCCTCTTGACTTTTTTTCATATCGTGCGTTTTTCGGCTTAAAATGTTCATTTTTGTTTGTTTTTTGGAATTTTGAAAATGCTATAACTCCAGTAATTTTTTTTTATCATGAAAGGTCATAAGGATATTTTGTGCCTCATTGTGCGTACTACTAATAACCCTACATAGAATTTTTAATTCTTGAAAAAAAGTGGTCTCAAAAATTTTCAAAATGTGCTCACTTTTTGAATTTTCATCCAAAATAGCTGGTTAACGAACTCGTTCTTTCTTTGTAGGCCATAAAAAAGTGTGCCAAAGCACAATCCAATCTGATCAATCTTTCGAAAGTTATCGTGCCTACACTATACAGACAGACGGACAGACAGATAGACAGACGTATGGACAGACAGAAAGACAGACATACAGATAGACACCTTCGTAAAAATCGTTTTTTCTGACTCAGGAGGTCTCAAAACGTGGAGATTTGATGAAAACCGACTATGTCAAATTTTACATAAAACTAATACCTTCTCATTAGAATGAGAATGTAAAAAGATCACTGTAATAAATCAAATTTTATTATTTATCTAAATTCTATACATGCTAGGAGATTCAATTTAAACCATCCCTGAAGAAAATCGGACTAAAAGATAAGCTTTCAGCATAAGAGTCTAAATAACAAAACTTTCCTAATTACTCTTATTTTTCATATGTAGAATTAATATAGGAAGCAGATTTTTCTCAAGGTTTCCATTGATTTTCTACAATCCGCAATGGTCTCGTTATGGGGCGCATACAAAACCTCAGGGTCGTGGCTTGAAGAGTTTTTTTTAGGCGAGGTAAGAAACGTACAGATACTGGCTCAAGACCATAACGGTTTCTACCGAAGCCCTAAAAACGTGAAGATGTAAACTTAAAATTGTTAACAATTACAAAGATAAAATCAAAATAGCAAATAATTCAAAATTTGAAATTTTCAATTATGAAGGGCGTGGAATCAAACAATTTTGGATTCAGAGCGTTAAAAATGGAATAATTTTATCATGAAACATTAAAAAATGTTTGGTTTCAAATTTAAATCGTGAAATATTTGAAAATATAGTTGGCCACTGAATATTAGTAACTCATTTCGTATCAAATCCTTTTCCATATCTTGCTTACCACGCTGCTCCGTCTAGAAATCGTAAAACTTTCGACTTTGTTGCACCTGACACTCTCTTATCAATTCACTGTGCGACCACTGAGCAGGCTTTAAACAATGGAAGAGTGTTTGTTTGTCTTCCGGTGCTAAGATAATTGAAGATGTAGAAAGATAACGGTCTCTCTGACGGAATCCCGCCAAGCCGCAAAGTTATTTGCGTAGCAAGTTTTGCTCTGCTCTTTGCTCAACTTTCACAGCGGTTTCAGATGTTCAATTCACATCCCGCTTGCTGCGGTTCCATTAGTTTATTAAGGGTTGCGTTACATGTTAAAGCGAATACGTAAACAAATCTGTTGCTGGATATTAATCCCACAAATCACTCAAAGTTTCGTGTTAGGAAAATCCTTTGGCTTTGAAGGCATTTTAATTATACAAATTCTTTTACCAGACAAAATTATACTGCACTGAATTTCCGAAATTAAAAAGCAGTAAGGTGTTCAGGTGTTTTTTTTAGCATTTTTCCAAATTTCAAAGCTGCGAAGCTTTCACAGAAAAAAACCAAAGTGTAATCCTAACCTGCAACAAAAATTACCTTCACGTTGTAATATTAAACCACAATATTTAGTATTGTTACCATGTCAACATAATTGTATTTCATTTTGCTTCAATGCAAAAAAATTTAACTTCACCTAAATGAAAATTACTTACAACAAAAATTCTCTTATATTTTTTCTGTGCTGCTTGTAAGATTAGCTTTTTGCCTTGGATTGAAAGTATGAATATAATTGGATTTTATAATAACGACGAAATTAAGAAGTTGGCGCTTAAGAAGTTACGATTAATTTTTCAAGCGTCAGAATCCCCCCCTTTGTAGATAAATAGGTTTGGCTGTACCCTGATACTGGTAGGGCACTGGTCGTCCGTCAATTTGTCATACAATATTTGTAACTGAAATACAGGGATACACCAACTGGCGGCCAAATGCACCACTAAAATAACGGGGTTGTTTTTTGGTTGTTTCACTTCACCCACAGTATTTTATAATCAAAATAATTATTTTATAATTAATTCATAAAATTTTATGCTAAAACAAAAGTAAGAAGAAGTTTAATTAGCACCGAAAAAATGTACATTGTTGGGATTATGGTCCACATGAGTTGAAAAAAGATTTTCCTCCTTGTTTTCATTACACTGCTAGAAATGTTCGGAAAATTCCGACACATTTAAGATACTCAAGTAGCTGTAATTTACGAAATTAGGTTGCTTAAAACAAAATTCAGTATCTTTTATAGTAAATTTACTACATTTTCATTAAACTTCAGAAACGATATTTGAAAATTACAAATATTTTCTTAAAATTCTTAAACGGTAACAGAAATATAAGATATCGTAACCGAAAGAAGTGCGCAGTTGCATAAGCACTCGTTGCTTCTCGATCGCGTTCGTAGGAGACAAAACATGGTGGTTGAGTGGTATTCGGCAGCAATAAAGTGCAAAATCAAGTGGAATCATTCAATATTGAAAAGGATTTGATGGGTCCATATCATCTCACATGCGGCAAGTCTCTCTGCGGCAAGTCACACCTGCGGCATCTCTACCTAGCGGCATCTCTCACCAGTGGAAAGGGGACCTATTTTATTTCTGTGGCTAGTCACAGGGGTGCCTTCCCGCCCCCACGAGACGTTGGAAAAGGGGTAGGGGTTTGACCAACATTATTTCTTTGACCAGTCACAGGGGTGCGGTGACAGATGCCGCAAAAATGTCAATTTTACTCTGAAAAATACCGCGCGGGAGAGAAGCCGCTAGATAGAGATGCCGCAGTTGTGACATGCCGCAGAGAGACTTGCCGCATGTGAGATGATATGACCCCGATTTGATCCAGGTTTCAATTTGACGGTGAGTCCGCTATTTACGTCAAATGACGTCCTCCTGGCTAGCTAGGTTAAGTCTGTAATTTTTAATCGTTCTCCCTCTCCCATTGCTCTCATTTACTGATTCACAACGTAGATTAAGGAACGGATATATGCTTCAAATTCTCTTAAATGCTCTGTTCGAGCTTAAATTCTGAGCATATTCTCGAGAGAATTTGCTCAACATAAATTCTTGGGCATTTAAGAATTGTACGCACAGTTAAGTTTACAAAATTAAACATTTTCAGCCAAAGAGATGAATTTTAATGAAAAATGATTTATTAATTACGTTATTTCAACGTTTCGCTCACAAAACTTACAGCCTCATCAGGATTCCAAAAGTAATATAAAAGAATATATATTTTTAAATATTACCTTCCGTATAAATCGAGACTAAATTACTTTTTCATTGATTTCATCTTTTTCTTCAATATCTTGAATGTCTGGAACTTTTGGAATTTGAACGATATTCTCAGTTTCTTCAATTTCTTAAAAGTCTTGAACTTTTGGAATTTGATCGACTTTCTCAGTTCCATCAATTTCATACACTTGTTCTTTTTTAAGGTTTACTACGTGCATTTTTGCTCTCACGAACCTATTCATGGTACCAGAGTCTTTTTCTACAATTGAATCCTTTTCACGCTTCCGCTTTCTGTACTGAGCGTGAGATATAAGCGCGGCATTTTTTTTGCATGACATCTGAAATTGATGAGGAAATTATTTCAAAGTACATAATTGACAGATTTTATATGCTCTATTTTGATAATTAAAGATGCATTTCAATTATAACTTATTCAAGTGTGAAAATTAGGTAGGAAAATTATAATTTTAATTTAATTAATTTAATTTTTAATTCAAAGAATATAATCTTTCTAACACAGAAATATTTTCTCAAACTGTAAGCAATTTTTTTTAAATCATACAAAATCTAAAATACTTCTGCCATTACTATTGAAAAAGACCTTATTCTCCTTTATTGTTAAACTAAAATGCATACAAAATGAGGTTTCATGTTCATGATCGTGTCACTGTAAGATACTTTCGTAAATAATTAAACAACTAAAATAGATAAATAAATTTTGAAAATAGAAAATAATTTGAGTTTTTAAATAATATCTTACCTTAATTTTGGTTTAGATGCACTTTATTTTATATCTGCATCCTCTTACTGCTTTCCTTCGACAACACACATTACACAGAACTTAACAGAACAACAACCTAATTGCAACTGACCTACCTTTGTTGCTCTTGGCCTGATGTTGCTTGAGTAGAGTATATTATAGTTCTCACCTACATTTATGAACAATTATGTCAAACTTCTAAGGTACCAACAAAGCGACATCTCAAGTCAAGCCTCAAGCGATCGTAATACAGCTACACAGAAATGATGAACTATTTTTAAAAAATCGACTTTTCGAATTCGATTTTTAACATACATTGTTCTAAAATGTTTTCAGATAGAAAAACAGTTTAATAGAAAGAAGTTCTGTAACCGATAGTGGGCTTGTCCCAAAAAGAACTTTGTAAGGAGAAATGTAAAAAACGTAACTTTTCTGTAATTTAATTAAAAAGCATGGTCTTTGAAACATGTTTGAGCAAAAATTCAAAATTATTGATATCACGGTTCCGTTCCAGGACACCAAATATAGCAAGGGCGGCAAAAAAATGTCTCCTAGAATAATAATATAAATAGAACAAAACCATTTTCATTTATCATTTTGTTTTCAAATTTCTCAGAAAATTTCGTATATGGTGTGTATGGTGCATAGAGAAATATAAAAAACGTTACTTTCATGTAATTTAATCAAAAAGCATGGTCTTTGAAACATGTCTGAGCAAAAATTCAATATTATTGTTATCACGGTTTGGTTCCACGACACCAAATATAGCAAGGGCGGCGAAAAAATGTCTCCAAACTTTAGTTAACTGTATAGCAATGCATTTATTTATTTGATTCAACAAAACTTTGATTGATTCAATCAAACATTTTTCAGAGTGTGTCGGAGAGTGCATGTACATACATATGTGCATACATATTTCGGTATTCAAAAATTTTTTTGAGTAAAAAAATTAAAAGAAAAGTTATTCCACCTAGTTCTACTTTCGATTTCGTAAATTTACAGCAACTACTGTCCAAGAAATACTTCTTGCGGGAAGATTATGGATACATTTTCAAAGGGCCTCAAGGATTAGTATATATATATATATTTGGTTTTTCTTTTTTTTTTTTTTTGGTTTTGATTCCTAGGGAATCGAACCGAAGGGCCTATGATGAAGCCACCGAACGCGTCCTCGGGTTGCGGATAGAGGGTCCCTCTACCAAGGGTTTCTGCTGAATATGAATACAATAATTAATAAGCAGTCGCGGACAATTGTCCAGGGATGGTCCCGAAGGAATAACCCCTAAGCGGAGGCGTAACAACCGTGCCGAAAGCTGAATGGCACCTGGGTGAGGTGTCTCAAACGGTGACTCTGGGATACCGGGCGACCTCTCAGAGTATACTCTGGATGGACGAACCCTTTTCCCTAGCTGATAGTGGGAACAACAATGACAATACCAAACATAGTTGTAGGAAGTGCGGTTCAAAACAATCGAACGCGCAGGGCTCCCGACAATGGGTCGGACAACAATTCCGACTACCCTAGAGTGGGGGGAGCCAATCAAGATGGAGTCAATGCGATGGACCGGCGGAATCTCAATACTTTTGGGTGGACGGATCGACTCAGGGACGACCTGCTGGAGTGCTATGATACTAGTCTGGCCCCTGAACGGAAAGGTTACATGGCGCGACTGCATGCTCTGTGGTGCAAGAAACACCCAGAGCTCACGCATTTTTCGCATAAACGTCTGCGAAACCGTGCCGAGGAACTCCGGAAAAGGGGTTACATAAGCGGAGCGTCCACTCAACCGCAGCCAGAAGAAGCCCGCAACAAAGAAAGAGAGGCGACACTGAGGCCAACCGCGAACAGGCATCCAATAAAGGAAGAATGATGCCTACCTCTGGACTATCAATTGTGGTGTGTACAATGCAGCGAGAACTTTGGCAGATGCAAACCGTAAAACAAAACCAACGGTTGATCATAAGACCAAAAGACGAATACATCAACTCAGCACAAAGATAGGCTGGGCAAGACAGTACGCGTCCCGCCTTCAGGGAGTGATTGACTACATAACATTTGGCAGGACTTTCACTGCCAAGGTTCGACAGTTCGCGCGCGAACTGCGGATCCGTCATCACACACTCAACAAATCAAAGCTACTGACCATCAGGCAGCATATTGTTGACAGAATACGAGTACCATCTAACGCTAGGAGAAGTCTAGAGCGGAGAGAGAGGTGGATCAGAGAAAATGAACAGTTTCTGTCTGACCCATCTCGACTCTTTCAAGACCCTCCAGTTACTGTCGACCATCCGCCCAAACCAGAGGAGGTCGAAGCATTTTGGAGAGAAGCCTACGAAGTCCAACATCCACTTGGAGAAGGCTCGAAGAACATAAATAGCTTCAAGGAGCCAGAAAGCTTTCGATTCAATCTCCCATAGACTTATCATCTGTCTGTTGGAAAGCTTAAAGGTTCATCCACACATCGTGAAGATGCATAGAGAGATTAATACCGCTCTGGATAACCAGATTTACTATCTCATCTGAAAAACATCGTGTCATCACTAACAGTGTCACCTTTCAGAGAGGTGTGTTTCAGGGCGACAACATGAGCCCTCTCCTCTTTTGCCTCACCTTATTGCTGCTATCTCTCGCACTTCGCCATTCCGAAGGGTACCTCTACGGCAAACCTGGATATCGAAAGCATAACGTCACTCATATATTTTACATGGATGATCTCAAGATCTATGCTAGAAATCAAGAGAAACTACATCTAGCTCTAGACATTATCAAAGAGTACACTCAACAGATTGGAATGGAATTCGGGTTAGAGAAATGCGCCAAGGTTAATTTGAAGAAAGGAAAACTTAATGGCATCCCCGAAGTTCCTGAGCTCGTTGACAGAAGCGCTATACGACACCTTTGCGCTGGAGAGACCTATACATACCTGGGCGTGCCACAGAGCTGCATTCAGGACGTGACATCTATAAAGTATACTCTCTGAAGCAGATACAAACGTCTCATCCGGCAGATTTGGTCTTCCGAACTGTCGGTGAGGAAGAAAATATCTGCAACGAACATGCTTGCCGTCCCGGTAGTACTCTATTCATTTGGAGTGGTTCCATGGAAGAAGGACGAGCTCAGATCCCTTGACATCGGGACGCGAAAGGTTTTGCACATGAACAAAAGCATGCACCTTAAGTCTTCTGTCCCGCGACTTTACACCTCACGCCGCCTGGGTGGTCGCGGAATACTGAATCTTGAATGTTTTTACAACAGGATTATTCTGGGTACATCACATATAGTCGCAAATGGACAAGACCCTCTTCTTAAAATGGTCAGGAAACATGAAGAAGAGGGAGGACTTGCATGTTGGTGGCGGAAGTGAGAACGTGTTTAGTGACAGGTGGAGAGAGAATTTTACGGAATTTGTGTGGAAGGTGTGAGTGGAGTGTGAGGGTGGAAGCCGAGGAGGTGAGTAGGGTTGTGTGGGGTGAATTGGGAAGATAAAAAGTGAGTTTCAGCGTGGGTGGGAGGTGGTATCTAGCTGGATAGGGAAAGTGAGGTTAGGTTGCAAGTAATCGGGGGAGTTCGAGGTCAGGAGTCTTGGGCTTTCGAGGGGTCAAGGGTGGTTCTCGCAAAGTTAGGGGATGCTAAGGGAGAGAAAGGGGTGTCGGCAGGGACTGAGGAATTGAAAAAAAAGGGGAAAAAAAAGGAAAATTTTGCGGCGAAGGACGCCAACATTTTCCAGAGACATCTGTCGGTTGCGGCACGTACTGCATGGATAGGTCCCAGTTACCGGCGGTAGAGCGGGAGGTGGGCAGCGAGAGTACTGGCAGTGCTGGTAGTGAGACCGACGGGGAGGGAATTTTCCACAAGCCACGACGGCCAACAACGCGTCGCCCGGTGTCGAGCGGTGCGTCGGGGAGAGGGAGAAATCGGGACGGTGGCAACGAAGGAAGCGAGAAGGTAAGGGAGAGAGCGTCAAGCGCAAGTGACGGGGAGGATCTCTTGAAAAGGAAGAGAGACAGCCAAGAGAGTCCGGAGAAAAGCGAGGTCGAGAGCCCGTTTAAAAAAAGCGGGATAACACCTAGGTCACCCCCCAAAAAAATGGAGGGGATTTTGGAAAAGGAGGCTCTCGGGATGTTGTTAGGCGAGATCAGGGGGCTGAGGGAGGACGTAAGGGGGACCAAGGAGCAGATGGAAGGCATGAGGGAGGACTTGCGAATCAGAGATGAGAAATGGGAAAAGGAGGTGAAAGAGCTGAGAGAGAGAGAGTAGATGGGTTAGAGAGGGAAAGAAAAGAAAAAGAAGTTGAAATAAAACAGATGCAAGAGGAGATTAGGGCGTGGAAAGAAAGGACGGAAAAAAGGCTTGAGAAGGTGGAGGGCAGGACGGAAATGGAAATAGGAGAAGGGGGTAGCGGGGGCGAGATTAAAGGTATTTGGGAGAGGGTAGGGAATATGATAGAAGAGAAAGTGGGAGAGCGTAGGAATGACAAGGAGGAGAGGGCGGATAGGGAAAGGATAAGGGCAATGGAGGTGAGAATGGAGAGAAAGGAGAAGGCAGACAGGCGAAATAATATTGTGATAAGAGGGTTGAAGATGAAGAGCGGGGAAGAAAGGGAGGGCGTGGAAGCGCTGCCACAGAGCATAGGGTGGAATAAAGGCATGGTAGGGAAAGTTAAGTTGGAGGGGAGAAAGGAGAAAGAAGTGGCGGTTGTGGAGTTGGAGAGCTGGGAAGAAAAATTGGGGGTAATGCGAAATAAAAATAGGATAAAGGATAAGGAAGTTTTCATCGATCACGATTTGACGAGAAAGGAAAGGAATGTACAGAGAATGCTGCACGACAGGGCTAGGAGGGAGAGGAGTGAAGGGAGATCGGCGAAGGTAGGATATCGGAAAATAAAAATAAACGAGAAAATGTGGGTGTGGGACGAGGAGAAAGAGGTGTTGAAGGAAGTGCAGGGGAATTTGTTTCGTAGGAAGTAGGGGGTGGGGGTAATGCAGGGTGGAGGAGTTTTGAAGGTGCTTTACTGGAACGTAGCAGGGGTAAAGAAGAAGGATGAGGAGTTCTGGAGGTATATCCAGGAATTTGATGTGGTAGGACTGGTAGAGACGTGGGTGGAAAGAAAGGAATGGGATAGAATAGAGCCAAAGCTGCCAAGGGGGTATAGGTGGAGACTCCAGGAGGGGGTCAGAGTCAAGAAGAAAGGAAGGGCTAGTGGGGGAATTATAACGGGGGTTCGAGATGGGTTAGAGGAAGAAGCTCACGGAGAGGAAGAGGGGGAGGGAGTGCAAATGAGGGAAGTAAAGATAGGAGGGGTAATGTGTAAGTTTGTGACAGTTTACAATAAGGATGGGATGGAAAGAATTACAGAAAGGGTGGAAGACCTGTTAGGTGAAAGAGAAGAGGGTATGGTGGTACTAGGTGGGGACTTTAACGCGAGGATGGGGAGGGAAGGGGGCCTTTACAGGGAAGGGAAGAGCTTCGAAATGAATTCGAAGGATAGGTTAATAAATAAGGAGGGGGAGATTCTAAGGGACTGGATGGAGGATAGAGGCTGGGCGGTGGCAAATGGTATGGCAACTGGGGACGAATAGGGAGAATACACATACGTAGGTAAGGTGGGGGTATTGGTAATAGATTATGTAGTTATGAATATGCAAGGGTGGGAGGAGATGGAGAGA
>CAKNYM010047719.1:0-30516 GCA_932195095.1 Andricus curvator
GCGTTCCTTTACAAAGCCGCGGAGCAAGCGGCCGAGACCCTTGGCCTGAATTTTAACATCAGAAGTGAGGAAAGTGCATTACTTCATCTAGATGCTTCGCTTCTAAAAACCAAAGTGAAGAAGGCAGAGGTTGAATATTTTCACCAAGAGCTACTCGACAAGAAAATACACGGAAACTTTCACAGAAATGTAGAAAAACAGTCCTTGTCGAAGGAGCAAACTTTTGCTTTCCTCAAATCATCAGGGCTTAATTCAGGTACAGAGGGTTTTATTTCTGCATGCCAGGACGGTGTCATTTCCACCTTAGCATACCGTGAGCGCATTTTATGTCAAGAAGTTCCCAGTGATAGGTGCAGAGCGTGTCATGCACACGCTGAGTACCTAGAACACATACTATCAGGGTGTCCGACCCACGCGGGAACGACGTATATCTATAGACATAATGGGGCCCTAAGAGTGCTTTATTACCATCTTTGTCCCTTTACGGTGTTGGCCGCGACCCTGCCCTGCCGAACGCTCCAAAGGAGATAGAGTCGATTGTCCGAAACGAGAAGTGCAAATTTTCTGGAACTACGATTTTCGGGCAGCAGTCTCCGTTGCGCACTCGAGGACTGACATTGTTCTCCAAGACTTCGAGAATCGAACTATATTCGTGATGGAATTCTCGGCTCCGTCCGAATACAACGTCACTGCAAAGGAGAAAGAAAAAGAGGAGAGGTATCAAGACCTTAAAAGAGAGCTAAAACGACTGTACCCAAAATATTCAGTAAAAGTAATTGTCCTTGTGATAGGTGCTCTCGGAGGTGCGAAACTATCACTGGTTCGTAACCTTAAAGCCATACCCACGTGCCAAAAATATGCCAAGGCACTTTCGAGATGGATGCAGAAAGCTGTCATCCTTGGGTCGCTTCGTGTCCTCAAGACACACGAGGGATTCGCCGGCCTGTCGTTGTGATTTCGTCTTTCCCTGTGACCACTTATCTCATGGTTGTGAGACGTGGCCATAGGTGTGATTTACCGCGGTTCTACTGGGGGCTATTGACATTTTTTGAATGGCAGTTGCTCTTAGTGGGACCTTGCGGTGGTTGTTTAACTTTTTTTAAAATTATATATATATATATATATATTGAGGGTGCACTGCCCGGCGCTTCTTATATCATACAAAAACATTTGATATGAAGTCACATAACTTTTTTATTCACAGATATAT
Source organism: Andricus curvator (assembly GCA_932195095.1). NCBI lineage: Eukaryota > Metazoa > Arthropoda > Insecta > Hymenoptera > Cynipidae > Andricus > Andricus curvator. The sequence goes on from CAKNYM010047719.1 coordinate 1,211, forward strand.
GCTTGTATTTCATCTCTTATTTCGAAAGGCCAGTTTTGCCTATTGCGCGTTAGAGATTTAAAAAAAAACTTTAAAAATATAAAATTAATGTAATAAAATATCTGGGAATTTTCAATCATCCACTAAGGCTACTGTATAATATAGTTTTATAGAATTCGAGGATGATTTTTTATTGCTTTCCAGCTAACTAATTTAATTCAGCGGTCAAATTTTTTTTCTACCGATATTCTACAGCTGTAGTGCTTAGTTTCTAGAATATTCTTAATAACTTCATCAACTTTTACTGCGGAATTTCTGGAAAGGATTTTCGTAAACAAGTTCAAGGTTATTCTAATGACGCATTACATTTTGCGTTGCAAAAAAAAATTATATTTCATACGTGTCGATTATAATGTAGATTCTTCCAGAATATTCTTGCATCATATGATGTAATATCTGGCAACATTGAGCAAACGTCTCCAGAAATTTGGTAGAGGGGATAAGCGTCTATAAAAGGAGCTATATGCTTAGTTTCTAGAATATACCTGAGAACATCAAATTATACTGCGCCATTTTTTTTCGTAAACAAGTTCAAGGTTATTTTCAATGACACATTACATTTTGCGTTGCAACAAATTATATCCCAACGTGTTGATTATAATGTAGAATCTTCTAGAACTCAAGGATAAAGAGGAAGATAAAAAATTAAAATTAAAAATATATTTCAAGACAATCGAATAATATGGGTAAGAGAGTATCTAAAGGAATAAAGCATTTCTTATAGTAAGGTCATATGCTCGGGATTCTTATTGCTTTATTCTGGTATAGAGTAGCGAGCACCAAGTCTGCATACATTTCATTAGTCCCGGCTTTCGTTCTCTAGAGATCACTTATTTTTTACTGCTCATAAAAGCTTGATTCCTTAGTCAACCCACAACGTTTGATAATCATTCTTTTGCCATATGCTAGGTTTCGTCAACCTCTCGACGTGTTACATGAAATAAGATACTGCAAACAATTTCGAGGCACACACTTGATATGAATTCACATGCCTTTTTTATTCACAGATGTATGCTCGTTTTTCAGCACCTTTTTGATCTCTTATTTGGAAAGGCCAGTTTTGCCTATTACACGTTGAAAATTTAAAATAAATTTATAAAAAACAAGCTGAATACAAAATAAATATATTAAAATATTTCGGAATTTTCAATCATCCACTAAAGCTACTGTAATAGTAGATGAGTAAAGCTAGGTTCTGAACCAAAAAGTAAGATGGAGTCTGGATACGCATTATAAGACGGACTTTGGATCTCACTTTTGCGCCACTTTTACAAGGCGGACTCTGGATATGTATTCTCGGAGGGTCCTGATAACATCACAGAATAATATGGGGACGGCGACTGACACTTGTGGCCACTAGGGTCGCTAGTGCGCGTGGAGATACACACAAGATGACGGTTCCAACGGTGGTAACGTCTGCTATTCGAATTATATCAGTCCTTCCTACGCAGTGTTGAGATGTTAGCTTAAAGCACTATTTTCGAAATACCAGGTGTGCATGCGGCAACTGGGTGTAAAAATAAAGAAGCGAATCGCTTTCCAAATAACAAAAAACTATGGAAACTGTAGATAATGCCTTGTACCTGCGTACAAGGTATATTTCCACTCACGGTGCTGCCCTTTAAGCTGATCTTGACAAATCAACGTCCCCATTACGCAATTATAAGAACCGAATTCATGTAAACGGTTTCAAGGTTATTTCTTATCTCAATTAAACATTTCGTGTAAATACTTTCAAGGTTATATTTTGCTTTGTCCTTACATTTTCTACTGCGTCATATTGTTATGAGAAAAACAAGGATGATTTATTGCTTCCTTATAGATAAACATTCATTTAATACACAAAAGATGCAGGTGTACAGATGAAAATTTGATATGGAGGGCCATGTATGACATCCTGTTTTTTCTATATAAATTTGATTTATTGCTTCCTTATAGATAATACTTTTAACTAAAAATTCCAATCTTTATTTATGTAGTGCACATTTAACTCGTGAAGAACATTCCGCAGTCTAGAAAAACTTCTGGAACTTCAGGATATATTGTTAGAGAACATTCTACAGTTTAAGTGGTTTATTTCCGGGCTAAGTTTCTGAAATATTTTGATAACATCATCTTGAATTCCTACCTTACCAACATTGATACAAGAGAGGTACTGGACCAGGGGGGCTAGTAGATGAGTAAGGCCGGTTCTAATGCAAGATTCCTACCTACCGACATCAAGAAGATTCTAGCTGTAGTGGTTCCTGTCCGTGCTAAATTTTTCTTGAAAGTAGTTCATGTCCGTGCTAAGCTTCTAGAAGATTCTTATGACGTCATCATGCATTCCTACCTTACCGACATTGATACAAGAGGGGTACTGGACCTACTTTACCGGCATCGAGAACATTCAACATTCCTTGATGATGACGTCACAGTAATATTGCGCAATTGTGCCAGCTAAATTCATGTAACAACAGGTTCAAGGTTCTTTCTTATCTGAAGAATGTCGCGTAAATACTTTCAAGGTTATATTTTGCATTGTCCTGGCAATTTCTACTGCGTAATATAGTTATTGCAAGAAAAACACTGATGATTTATTGCTTCCTTAGAGATAACATATTTATTTAATGCGCAAAAAGGTGCAGGTGTATAGATGAAATTTGATACCGAGGGCTATGCATGACATTCTTCTGCAGTCTGGAACCATCTATAACCCAAAGAGGTAGATATATTACTATTAGAGAACATTCTTCATGACTGTATCAAATTATACTGCGCAATTTCTGAAAAGCATTTTTTAGTAAACAAGTTCAAGGTTATTTTCAATGACGTATTACATTTTGCGTTGCAAAAGATTATATTCCCAACGTGTCGATTATAATGTAGAATCTTCCAGAACTTTGTTGCATCATATGATGCAATATCGGAGAATATTGTGCAAAGTCTCCTGAAATTTGGTAGAGGGGGTAAGCGTCTATAAAAGGAGGCCAGCTCTTCTCTTTCATCAGTTTGTGAGCAGATGTCAGATTGTGAAGAAGAAAAGCGACAAGAGCTGAAAAGTCTTTTAAACTTATTTCTGAAGAACATTCGAGAACTAAAACAAGCGATACAAGTGCGAACAGATTTACAAAATCTAACGAGAAAATTTAATACAGTGAATATTAAAGAGTGAAGATGGATTTCTCCAAACTAAACAAAATCGCTGTCAACAACGATTTTCTACCAACCAAGAAGCTCAAGGACCTAGAACTCAATAAAAACTACGAAATCACAAACATCAAGAAAGCAACAACACAGTTTGGAGTGCGGTTCATAGTCACTGTGGAGAACAAATTTACCGTTTTTCTACCAGCGAGGATGGTCAATCTGCTTAATGAAGATGAAAATCTGCTGTTGGGAATGAAAAAATCATGTGAAGATGGTGATCTAGGCATGCGGTATTTGGGTGGATGTTACAATTCCATCGAATTTCTGAAGAAAAATACATAAAGTGTGCAGTTTTCAATTATCGCTCAGTGCCTGAAAGCCTTCAGTGAGATCAACATGTCTTATACACCTCGAAATCAAATGCTACATTTCACCACATACAATCTGAATTCATCATTCACAAAGCAAATTATCATCGGTGCTGAGTTTAAAAAAGATGGAAAGCTCGTCTCATCAGTGAAACTGCTAGCCAGTCATCCTCGTGCAAGTATAACCTTGAATCTTGAAGAGTGGAAATTATTCAAAAGTTACTTCAACCTCATTTCACTGTTCTTTGATGGTCAAGAGAAGCTGCAATGCATCGACTGTGGAAATTTCCGTATACACATGACTACATCTTTTGGAGATTATATAGTGGCTTTGGAGCAGAATCAAGAAAACGAAAAATATTATCCGTTTGTACTACGAGAAACAACGTTTGCTGTTCTCAGGGAAGTCAGTCTTTGTATCGACCGGTATCTTCTGGAACAGAGTCTTATGCCGTTTCAACCTACAAAGGATGTCATCATTGAAACCATTGGTGAAGGTATTTGGCGCAATGTGAAATCACCTTGTGTGCAAAGTGTAAAATCTTATATACAAAAAAATTATACAAGTTTAAAGAATAAGGCAATGAAAAAACTTATATTTACTAATCTCATGCGATTTGAAATTATGTTTCTTGAAATGATTACATTCTACAATCAAAATGTGTGCGAAGAAGTGATTGAGACATTACCAGAACTCAGATGTGTGAATGGTACCTTTATACATTAAAATTTCTATGTATTTTATTAGTATGAGGATCTGAATAAATATATAATTGGAACCAAATTCGCCTTTTCATTTACTAGATTAAGGGTAGGTAGATGTGTAAGTAAACAGATATATATGTTTGAGAATAATCAAACTTTATTCAGAAAAACCTTAATATTAATACAAAGATACTTTCAAACTAGACTTATCTATCCAACTATTGTGAGAGTCGTCGAAACCTAGCCATTTTACAAACAGCTCATTTCCACGTTTTTTCAGTATATTTTCCACAAGATAAATGTCTGGATGTCTAACTTTGCCAAGTTCTTGTTCATAAAAACTACCTGCAATAGCTTTACCTTGATAATCTTTAAGCATATACGGCCATTTTGCAAGACGGCGGACAAATCGTGTCCCAGAGCCATTATTCTATGTATATTGCTTGAATTAAGAAAATAATTGTTGACCGCCATTGTACTCGTGATACTTTATTAAGCCTCACATGTTTTTTAATCGCTGTTCAGAATATTTTCGATTTATTTCATGAAGTATGGCCCGATCGTCAGTCCTGTCACGTATCCCAAGGGGTGAAAAGTGAACTTCATGCATACATATTTACTATAACCACTGAACTTTTCAATCTTTCTAATATGCCAATAATATGCTACAGTATCCCTCTTTCAAATTCTACAAAAAAGAAGGATTTCTGTATTTTTGGTTTTTTTTAATTAGACTCAGAAGTCTTGTCCGCAGGAAATTGAATCGGGCGAGCGATCAGTTTGAAATACCGCCTAGCGGTTGTAAAATAGGCCGTAAGAGTGCTCTGCTGCATCACCTTGCTTTAGTGTGGCTCGAGTTACCCTGAAGGAAAGTCATAGGTGAGTGAATTATTTTATTTTTGCGATAAACTAAGTGATAATGAGTGATTAGATAATGAACTAAGTGATAATTTCTAAGTGAGAAATGACGTTTTCACTTACTTTTCAAGTTTATAATACAGGTGGGGAGCGCAGTCAGTCAGTGTTTCTATTTATATATGGCATTGGTGAAGGGGGAGTGCAGGGATTAGGAAGAAAGTGAAAACGCGGTAACCAAGCCACCTAGCGTCCACGAGGTGAAAAGAATTGAAGGGTCACACTGCATACGGGCGCACAGTGGACCTTTTTTCAAATTCTGTCTCAAAATCATAGAACTTTGGATCGGAATGAGCTAGAGGGATATTTTTTTTTTTTTAATTAAAGAAAAAACCTTTCCGAATATATAAAAATTATAGAGAAAGTCAAACAAAAAAATTGTGACCTTGAAAATCTGTGTTGAAGATGGAATTTTTGGCAAAAAGAATCGTTTATTAAATACCAGAAATGCTTAGATATTACACTTCATGTGCTATACATGTTTTTATATAGATTTTTGCATGGCCAATCCGAATCTGACATGTAAATCGTTGTAAGACAAAATCCAAAATGGCGGATCCAATATGGCAGACTAAAATTGTAAAACGAAACCGATTTTACTAAAATTTATTACCAGGGGGTTTTTCAGGTAGCTGATTACAAATCCAAGGTCAAACTTAAAAAATTCAGAATGGCGGATCCGATATGGCGGACCAAAATTGTAAAAAGAAACCGATGTGACTAAAATTTGCTACAAGGGGGTTTTTCGGGTCGCTTATTTCAAATCCGGGGTCAAAATTAACAAATTCAAAATGGCGATTCCAAAATGGCGGACCAAAATTGTAAAAGGAAACTGATGTGACTGAAATTTGCTACAAGGGGGTTTTTCGGGTCGCTGATTTCAAATCCGGCGTCAAAATTGAGAAATTCAAAATGTTACGTTTTTGCAGAAAAACGTCCTGAGACTGATCTCTTCCAATTCTAGTTTTGAAAAATCATACTTAGGTAGTAGGTACCCGATTCACTCACAGGTTACTGTGAAAAAATTGATACTATTTACTTATATTTTGTGATTTTCGAAAGATTGTAGTAGCCTGCCGTTCCTAGAGTGAAGAAATACCATTTTGTACTTACCTATTGTGTACTTTGATCTTTCTAATTACGTTTGTCCTCACTTTAGTACTTTAAAATTCGTGAAGTTCCCTCATGAGTTCAGTCACCATCATTCTTGTCAGACACCCGTCATTCCTGTCACGCAGCCGTCATTCCTGTCACACTATTTGAAAACCTTCTGAAGTATTCTTCAAATAAAAATTCAAAATAAATTACCTATCACTTTTGTTCACAAAGAAATGCTCTTGTATGTTTTTCCAGTGGCTGTCTGCTTCATCATAAATTGATTTATATGACAAATCATCATCATAATCAATACTTTCTTCTACTTTACTCTTTGCTTCCTCTTTTTCTCTCTTTTTAATTGGCTCAACTTTTTTCATATTCTTGAGGCCACCAACAATTTTCTCTAGTAGATTAACAATGGGCTTAAAAGTGTCGCTTAATGTGCGCTCAACTGTTTCTTTGCCCAACTTTATTAACCTATGCTTTCGTCGAATTGATTCGCTAGCTATCAAAACCTTTCCTATATCTACCTTGGTTAAGATTCCTATCCTTGTCAATTACAACGAATCCATACTTGTCTTGATTCCAGCAAGCTAAACACATATGCTTAAATTGCAAATAAGTCATATCAGTATTCACATGATCGTCATAAATGTGCTTTAGATTCATGTCATCCTGCTTGAATACAACAAGTAAATTAACATTATCGCGTACAAGATGTTTAGGAATATGTGCATATGTCTGGCTCAAGTAAAAACAGTCGACATCCTTGTGTCTACCCATGGAAAAAATGCTCTCATATTATCTTGTTTCTCACAAGCCACGTCATCGAATACAATGACTGAATTTGGTTTTGCTTCACTTGGAATTATAACCTCTTCATGCTCATTGAAAGGATAATACTCAACGTCATCTACAGATTGAAGGACTTTTTCCAAAAATTCATACTTTGGCTGTTTTAGCGATTTTGAGTAAATGTAAATATTTTCAAATCTGAGTCCATTTGGATGTATCAGTAGTGCCAGCAAAGCATTTGTCTTTCCACAGTTGGAAGGTCCACAGAATATTGCTCGTACACTGTTTGGCAGCAAATGCCCATGTCGTTTTTCCCTATTCTCGTTTTGAACAAGCAAATCAAAATTCTGGATAGGTAGTTTCACAGGTTGTGCTTCAAACTGCATCTTGACAAAGACTGACTGGAAAGCCTATAAATATCCTGGTTATATAGGTTGGCCCTTCAGTCTGAACGTATCCCTTGCATAGATATGATCGTTCACAGAGGCAAACGAGTCAGTTGTAAACGAACCGTGAAGCAGGCAAGACGTGGGAGAGGTTTGCTCAACAGAATCATCAACAATTTACCATTTGAGTTGCACTTTCCGGTTACCAGTACTGTGGACCAGGTACTAAACTATCAAAACGATTAGCACGAGGTGATCCAGGAATCAATCCACTGGACGAAGCTTACAAAGAGCACGATATAGCCTACTCACAAAATAGAGAAAATATAGAGGCCAGAAACTCAGCTGACAGTGTACTAGCTGAGAAGGCTTGGAAACGTGTCTTGGCTCAGGACGCAGGCATAGGTGAAAAAGCGGCTGCTTGGGGAATAACAAACGCAATGAAGATGAAGTCAAAATTGGGGATGGGTCTCAAGAATAAAAAAACTTGCACTACACTGAGAAAAATTGTCGCTGCAGCTAAAAAGTCCATAGTTTCAAGTAATAATGCGCAAACTGCCATTAAATCTGCACTCAGAGGCGCACGCGCAGCTGTCATGAAGGCTGGTGGAAGAAGAAATGTGAATAAACCTCGTATTCTACCTGTACCGGCTAAAGTAGGAGGAATTTTACCCTTTCTCATACCCGCTTTTGCGGGTCTCAGTGCTGCCGGGGCGCTAGCTGGTGGAGCTGCAGGAATAGCTAAAGCTGTGAATGATGCAAATTCGGCAAAACAACAACTTTCAGAGAATAAACGGCATAATGAAGCGATGGAAGCCATTTCTTTAGGAAAAGGTCTTTACTTGAAGCCATATAGACAAGGATTAGGGCTTCATCTAAAGCCATATAAACAAGGAGCAGGACTTAAATGCAAGTCAAAAAACTCAAAGTGAAGCTACCTCATCGAGCCTTAACTGATGCAGATTTACTTAAATTTGCAAAATTTTTGAAGATTCCGTATTTTCGAGGTGTTTTTATGCGAAATGGATTACTAAAGGGTGGAACGCGTAAATATGAATGTGCTATTGTTAATCTTGATGATAAAAAAGGACCAGGAACACATTGGTGTGCTTATAAAAAGATTGATGATAAAATAATGTATTTCGATAGCTTCGGTAATCTTCGGCCACCCCCGGATCTCTTCAAGTATTTCGGTGTTGGTAGCATAAAGTATAATCACGAGAGATATCAAAATTACGATACGTTCGTGTGTGGACATTTATATTTGCAATTTCTATGCAATCAATTAAATTCTAAAAGTACGTTTAATCTATATAAGTGCTGATATTTGCAATTTCAAGTCAGTTGAACGCTAGCTGTCATCATGGATGATTCATTGACACTAACATTATCAGGAACTTCTCCAATCCTGGAAGCTCACTATTTTCCACCGATTGAGTTGTCTCCTTATAAAAATTACGCACTTGGACTGGTTGAATTTCTAACTTTCAATTCAATACCCAATTTAGACACTAATCAAAATAAATTTTATGTGGTTAATGAAATAATTGAAATACCTACAAGAAGTTATGAAATAAGTGACATCAAGCGCTATTTACTTGGGAACTGTATGAATATCCTCTACTTCCAACTACTTCAAACCATGTTTGGACAGTAAAAACCTCAACACAATTGGAAAAACCGAGATTTGTCATACTTGGATTTCAAACAAACAGAAAAAATAATACTGTTAGAAGTTCTAGCAACTTTGATCATTGCAATTTGACTAATGTCAAACTACTTTTGAATGATCAGTGTTATCCTTATAGTAATTTGAATCTTGATATTAATCGAAATCAGTATGCTCTTCTTTATGAAATGTACACAAACTTTCAAGCTAATTACTACGGTAAAGAACCGCAACCATTGCTATCGAGGGGAGAATTTATACAGTATGCACCTCTAGTAGTAATTGACTGTTCTAAACAAAATGAGTCACTGAAATACGGTCCAGTTGACGTTCGTTTGGAATTTCAAACTAGTGAAAATTTTCCCGCTCAAACGTCAGCATATTGCTTAATTTTGCATGATCGTATAGTTGAGTATAAGCCAATAAGTGGTGTGGTGAAAAAGTTGGTATAAAACTGCTGTAAGCACAAACAAATAGTTTAGTTGCATTCAAGATGCAGTACATTGTGGATATGCAGGGCTTCAAGTTACCAATCAATAAATTTGTCTTGAAAGAATTGTCTATATTACCAATCTATGATGAGACAGTCAAAAAGCCATATTCTTTTCTCTTTCAACCACCCTGCAAGTGGAACAACGTTCCACCAAAATATAAGTCTATAAACATTTGGGCAGAGCGGAAACATCATGGAATACTTTGGAATTCTGGTGATTTGCCCTATTCTCTAGTACCTGTAATACTCGAGAGCGTTTTAAAAGATGCAACAAAAATGTATGTGAAAGGATTAGAAAAAAAGAATTGGCTGCAACAATTTGTGGAAATATCGTGTGAAATTGTTGATATGCTTGATTTGGAATGTGCCTCGCTGCAGGGATTGCGTGAGATGTTTGCAATTAATGATATTAAATGTACTCATCATATGTATGAAAATTACTCTAATTGCGCAATTGAAAATGTACTCTTATTGAAAAACTGGATGTCTTTGGAACAGTTCTGTTAGATTAGTTTTTAATTTGTAGAGATAAGAAAATATTTTTCTATATATTTAATTTATAGTCTACTTATTTTTAAGTATAATGTACTGGCTTTTTTGGAAATGAATAAAAAAGCAAAAATGAAAAGAAACTTGTGTGTTGTTTTTTCCGATTTCCTTGCCCTTATAATAATAAGTGCGAATAGTAGATAAGCGAATAGTTAGGTCAGTGAACATCGCTGGCATCGTCCTCGGCATTGAGAGATTACGTCTGCTGGATTAGGTTCCATCCGATAGCTACAGCAGTTTGAGAAAACGATTTTTTTTCAGGTTTCATTAAATAAAACACACCAATTTAGATTCAATTAATTTTCTGTTCTTTATTTGAAATAACTTGTATTTCACAAACAATTGTACAGTTTTTTTCGACTCCTTCTTCTAATTCACATATATACAATTTATACATATTATAAAGATGATTCATTCCATTCACTGTAGACTATATCTGTTACATCAAAGGCTATATACAGTACATATACTTAGATCTCTCTCATCGATATATCTCTATCTCTCTCACTCATATATCCACATCACTCATCATGTTTTATCACCGTGCTTATTTCTATACATATATACAATTTTCCGTAGCGTACAGTAACTATGTACATAGGTATATACAAATACTATATATAGATATATATACAAATACTACATATTACTCATTACTTTATACATTGGATGCATCGACTTCCATGGGTTCAGAGACTGTATGTTTATATCCCCATGGAAGAGTGTCGGTGGTACCAGGGAGCATCATTCTTTTATCGTCATGCCAGCTGAGAGCAATCTTATCTTGGATGATTGAGTGAACCTCGTGTTTTCGGCTTCGGATTAGGTTTTGAGTTTTAATCAGATTTTGACAAGATGTGAGAGTCTGCTTATAATCGTCGAATGTTATGGTTTTTAATGTTGATCCTTTGATACCCTTAGCCCTCTTTTTTTCATCTTCACCCAAAACCTTATATGCATACAATTTCGATCTCAAGTCCACAAATTCAGTCATTATTTCGCCGTTGCATTCATCCTTCATGAGACCTAATACTTTTTTATTTTTTAGAGGAATTCCGTAAACATTATCGGGAGGATAATCTGACGTGTCAAATTTATGAATATCCCGTTTAATGTAGTAGTAAAAGTTGGGAACAGTGAAATGATAGATGAGACTGTCTGTGTCTGTATATAGTAATTTTGCACAATTTCCAAAATTTGGAAGAATATAGTTATAATGAAAATCGTACGTGATTATTTTGGATATATCAAGAACCGTGAATCCAATATAGATGGGTTTATTGAAGAAAATTTTCGTTTTATTCATTTCAATGATTACCATATCCTCATCAAATATGGTACAACTGTGGAAATTTGGTTTAGCAATTAGAGCTTTTGCACCATATCTCCCCTCCCATTTTTTCACAAGCCTAACATCTTTGTGCTTCCTGACGTTTTCCATAGTCTTTCCAAAGACGGAATTGTTCATTAATTTATAGAAATTCTTTTCAAATTCGTTGTTCGCTCTTTTTCTATGTTCTGTATTTAAATCGATATAGTCTTGTAGCCACGCCTTTTGTTTGAATTTTAGCACACGATGAATTTTCGTTAGTTTCATGCCTAATTTCAAGTACATTTTTAGATTTCGGTAATGTAGTACATAATTTTTCTTTGGTAGCAAATTGGTTACTAACTTTGGAATCGTACATTTTGAACCAGGAGGCACAAAGTGTTCTGGGCATAATGGAAGGTCCTTGTGAAAATCGTGAAGCTCTTCTGGGTACTCTAGATCCACTTCAAGAATATAACCTTCAGGTGAATCATCAGGCACATTGAAAAAATTTGGATTATTCTCAAAATTTTCAAACCATTCAAAATCTTGATATGGCAAATGTTCACTCATAGCTTTACCATACTGATTGTTGATGTCAAAGTAAAAAATGTATGACTCGGGATCGAATGGATTAAAATCTTCTCCCATAAATCGATTGTTTGCTTTTGCAAACCTGTTTGAGCATTGTGAAACACCACCTCTGATTGCTTTCTGAATTAATGGTAACATTTCTACATCAGTTAGTAAATTTAGTTCAATTCCTGTGTATTTTAGCATTGCATCAAAAGAAAGTCCTGGTGCTGTGTAATAGTGCAAAGGGTCTAATTTATATGTTGCAAAACAAGTTTTTCTAAAGTTTTCGAAAATGTCTGCTAAAAGCAGTACATCGGTTTTGAGGTACAAATCTGAATACTGCCCTAAAGTTTGCAAATTAAAAGTTTCCCACACTTTACACGCATGTTGGTAATCTTCATCGGAAATGTGGCAATCGTTTAATTTTGAATAGAATGCCTCTTTTGGAGGTAGACTCTCTTCTTCCAATTTTTGCCAGCTGTCAATGTAATCATATGGGAATACATCTTTTCTCGTTAATAGATTGAATTCACTGTCATTTTTACAAAATTTTCTCGTAATTGTTTTCTCACTGTCATTGAGATATGAGGCCAATTTCTCTAGACTACTTGGCATGAATCGGAAAGAATCGATAAATCTGAGTTTGACTTTAGTATCTGGAACATCTTTTGTAAATGAAATATATTTTTCTTTATTAATTGGCAGTAAAGAGACATGTCCCTCAAAACTTTTGGCTAACTCTTTAATAAAAAAGTGTGAGTCGTAACCAGATAAATTATGGAAAACTACTGGAATCACATGAGAGTCTTTGTAATTGATGTTGCAGCTTCCGTGTGCTGGACCACGGTACTTACCTGTGAAGTGGCAGTGATCACGATGTTTAACATCATCTTTCTTAAATTCTTTTTCGCAAATGTGACATACTTTAGCACTTAGAAAATCTTGTTTTTGCTTTGATTTTAATTTTTCCATTGGTACGGGATTTTGTAAACGAGAATTTACTTTAACAGCTCAATCTTTTAATTCTTTCACAAACCATTCAATACAGTCTTTTTGCCGATAAACTTTAGGTTCTGAAGTTAAATCATTAAAACTGCATTGTGTATAATACGCAACACTCGTGGGGATATGCTTTTGATACGCCGCTTGATCTATTTGAGAATTTGTAACCGGCTCTAGCAAACATTCTATGTCTGCATACACCGCAAATGGTACATTTTCCTTGTATCTATAATTTTTAAATGTTAATATATTCCCACCCTCATCCTCTGTTGGGAGTATGACTCTACAGTTATTTAAATTTTCACAATCAGCTCTATGTTTCATTAGAGATTTTTCAAATTTGAAATGACACATGCATCTATCACAGAACCATGCACGATGGTCGTTTTTTGAAAATTGAGATCTTATGAGTCGAGATAGATTTTTAATCCATGCGAAGTGATAAACTGGATTACTTTCGCTGCCATCAAAATCAGTATTTTCAATCGTTAACAAGTGAATTGTAGGGCATCTCGATTTCTCATTGCTTATATACAGAGGGACAATCTCATCTTTTTTCCTCATGTTCTATGCCATAAACATTTATTCGCAGTTCATTTATTTTTTTAAATTTTTTGATATTTTCAAAAGTGATGGGAAAACTGATTCCATCACGTTTCAAGAGTGTATCAAAACGTGGATAGGAACTAGTGCGACGAGAATCTCTTTCAGCAGGGCAAAGAGCGGCCATTACTGACAAGAGAAAACAGTATTCGTCATTGTTCTCAATATTTACGACTGCTCTTTTGTCCCTGATAAATTTAGGTAAACTCATAAAAGTTGATGAGCCTACTGTAAAAGGTGCATACTTATTTATGTTTACATTTAAATTTATAATTTCTTTCAATTTCCATCCAGATTTTTTTTGCTGGAAATCCTCTACTTTAATCAAAAGTTGCTCTCTGACTTTACTTGCAAACCATTCATTTATTTCAGTTGATTCTAAAATAAGTTCGTTTTTAGTATTAAAAAATTTAATCGCTTCAATTTCTTTACCCTCTTCTATACCACTGAATTTTGCAGCTAGGATAACATTTGTTTTTAAACCCCCCACGAAACTTTTCAAAGCGTTTTTTAATCTACAAGTTATCATTGTTTTTGAATCTTCGAGAAAAGTATCTCAATCTTCGTGGGTTAAATTTACAACCAAACCTGTTCTCACTCGACTCTTAAATGCAAACTCCAGATCCTGCCATCTGATCCTGTCTCGTTTCCTGTCCAAACCCTCGTTCACACCAGTTCCACTCTTCTGTAGCTTTGTGAATAATCTATTCTTGGATGTCAGAAGGCCAATAGTTGCTTGTAGTTTATTTTTTTCACCCAAAGATAAATTTTGGTTTCCCTGGCGCAAAATTTTATTGAGCCTTCGAATATCCTGGGTGCACTGATGCTTCCACTATAAGATCTCCGAAGCTGTTGCATTTTCATGCAAAATGTCATAAGCATCATCATAAATCTGCACAACCTTCTTGCAGTCCAATGAATCCATTTTTTTTAATATTATCAAAATGTTCACTGAACAGTATATGATTCAAACACTTCAATACAAAACACTAGATGAGTATGTTGTATATTCCAAGTCTGTTATCACTTTAGTTGAAATTGTTTGCATGGAGGTTTATTTGCTACTGAGGAGCTCAAGAGGAAATAGCTCCTTTTATAAACGCTTACCCCCTCCACCAAATTTTCTGGAGACTTGCGCAATCTTCACAGATATTGCATCATATGATGCAACAAAGTTCTCGAAGATTCTACATTATATATATATATATACGACACGTATGGGGATATAATTTTTGCAACGCAAAATGTAATGCGTCATTAGAATAACCTTTACATTTTTTACGAAACTTCTTTCCAGAAATTTTGCAGTAAAAGTTGATGACGTTATTAAGAATATTCTAGAAATGAATTACCGCTAAATTAAATCATTTAGCTGGAAAGCAATAAATCATCCTTATACCATTAAACCATTTCCCTTTCAGGGTAGGCGTGACACTACCCGATTCGGGTAGTGTTTCTAGGTTTTTCTTGTAGTTATAAATAACTACAAGTGTGGGCTCACCACACCCACGATGTGCCAACAGCACTCATGTCAGTATTCTTGAAAGGTCACCCATCCAAGTACTAACCGCGTCCAACGCTGCTTAACTTCAGTGATCTGACGAGAACTGGGTTTTTCAGCGTGGTATGGCCGTTAGCCTTGATTTCTATAAACTATATTATACAGTAGCTTTAGTGGATGATTGAAAAAATTTCCAAATATTCTATTGTATTAATTTAGCTTATTTTTTCATATTTTTTATTTTCAATCTTTAACGTGTGATAGGCAAAACTGGCCTTTCGAAATAAGAGATGAAAAACGAGCATACATCTGTGAATAAAAAAGGCATGTGACCTCATATCAAGTGTCGTTAAGAAGCGATAAGTGTCGGACAGTGCACTCTTAAGATATATAAGTTAAAGCACGTGTCAAAAAGCTTGGAATAAAATGCACGCTGTATTATCTCTTTCTTGAGTCTCGAAATTGTTTGCAGTATCTTATTTCATGTAACACATCGAGACGTTGACGGGGCCTAGCATATGCGAAAAGAATGATTATCAAACGTTGTGGTTCGACTAAGAAAGCGAACTTTTTGCGAGCAGTAAGAAAGAAGTGATCTCTAGAGAACGAAAGCAGAGTCTAATGAAATGTATGCAGCTTGAGACTGTCGATTCATGAATGCTTCTGAAATCAAAACGTCTAAACAAGTCTGGACGTTATCTCTCTAGTCCTCGCTCGCTACTCGATACCAGAATAAAGCGATAAGGATGCCGAACATATGACCTACCATAAGGAATCCTTTAGGCACTTTTTTTTACCTGTATTATATATTATTATATATATATATATATATATATATATATATTCAATTGGCTTAAAATATTTTTTAATCCTAATTGTTTTCATCTTCATTTTTATCGTTGAGTTCTAGAACTTTCTACATTATAATCGACACGTTTGGAATATAATCTTTTGCAACGCAAAATTTAATGCGCCATTGAAAATAACCTTGAACTTGTTTACTAAAAAATGCTTTTCAGAAATTGCGCAGTATAATTTGATACAGTCATGAAGAATGTTCTCTAATAGTAATATATCTACCTCTTTGGGTTATAGAAGCTTCCAGACTGCAGAAGAATGTTTCTCACAAATTATTTGCACACTAAATAAAGGCAGGAATTTTTCAGTTGAATATGTTATCTATAAGGAAGCAATAAATCAAATTTATAGACAAAACAGGATGTCATGCATAGCCCTCGGTATCAAATTTCATCTATACACCTGCACCTTTTTGCGCATTAAATAAATATGTTATCTCTAAGGAAGCAATAAATCATCCTTGTTTTTCTTGCAATAACTATATTACGCAGCAGAAATTGCCAGGACAATGCAAAATATAACCTTGAAAGTATTTACGCGACATTCTTCAGATAAGAAATAACCTTGAACCTGTTGTTACATGAATTTAGCTGGCACAATTGCGCAATATTACTGTGACGTCATCATCAAGGAATGTTGAATGTTTTCGATGCCGGTAAAGTAGGTCCAGTACCCCTCTTGTATCGATGTCGGTAAGATAGGAATGCATGATGACGTCATCAGAATCTTCTAGAAGCTTAGCACGGACATGAACCACTTTCAAGAAAAATTTAGCACGGACACGAACCACTACAGCTGGAATCTTCTCGATGTCGGTAAGGTAGGAATCTTGCATTAGAACCGGCCTTACTCATCTACTGGAGCTGAACCACTTTTACAAGAGGGCTATTGAGCGAAATCTATGTTTTTAGATGCGGGATACTGGACCACTAATACAAAAGGGATACTGAGCCACTTTTTTCAAGAGGGTTAATGAGTCACTTTTCCAAGAGAAAGATGCATCTCTACTTTACCGACATCAAGACCATTCCACAGCTGGTCACAAAATAATATTGCGCAATTGTAAGTGCCAAATTTGTCTAAGCAGCTTTTCTAGAAAAAGTTTCAAAAACATTCTACATGTAGTTTGATAATAATAATAATCTGAGGATATATAATAATGCATAATTATTTAATGTGTGTTCGGTTTATTGGAAGAGCTTGCTCAATTGACACTACTGAAAGACAGTTGAATTAAAGTATTTATTAAAAGAACAGTGGTTTGTTCGATAATGGCTTTTCATTTAAAATTCTATGATCAATGAAATAACATTCATATTTGAGAATGTTGAGGATATCAAAGGAAGTTGAATAGCAGAGATGTTAATACGTATATGTATAGTGGAGAATTCTGATTTGTGACTACAAATGCATACATTGCTTTCTACGAAAGAAAAAATGAGAAGGAACTCATTTAAAAAAATATATTTTACTCTTATTATATTCGCGTAAAGAAAAATGATGAACATACCATAGAAAAGTATGAATCCAGCCAAGACAAAGAAGCATCCAAATAAGTGCTGCAACGAGAGCTGTTATGTCAATTTGAAGGAGTTAGGTGAATATTGTAATAATGTGAATGTCGATTACATTACAACAGAAACGAAGTTTTTCTTTTCAAACTAACATTTATGACATCATCTCATTGGTTTGAGCATAAACGCCTATGGTTTAAATAATGAAGAAGCAGTTTCAAGAAAGTCCTCGAAACACCTTCTTATATATATTTAAAAAAATTTTAATTCTAAAAACATAATTTTGTAACATTTGCAAGATTTCAGAAGGCTTTGTGATTGAGCGACTCAAAAACAATCATAAATCTCACAGCATGCCTCTGCAAATGAATCAAACCATATAAAAATTTTGCATGAATCTTGAAAAATACCAACAGATTCTTAAAAGATCTTATTACATCCAGTGGATCACAGTGAGAGATTTAGAATCTTATATCGATATAGCTCAGATGTCGAATAAACTATTAGCAATTAATACCTGGTAGCCCAGTAATAATTTTTAATAATATTGATTCAACTATTTTGGGATGAAGAACATATAATTCGAAAGCTCTTGTTATAATTTATAAAATCAGCTACATAAATATTATAATGGACTGTAAGGAACGTTGAAATCATCTTTCGCATAATAGAGTAATCTGCTGAAAAGATTCAATTTACTGACTTGAAACATTGAAATAAAGTAGATAGATAAACGTTTATTTTTTAGCCTGCTGGCCTTAAAAAATTGACTTGCTTACACTTCCGTTTTTTTTACAGAATTTTCTTAAAACTAATACATTAAAAAATAATACAATGATCTAGTGATAACATGAACATCTACTTTCTGGAACTCGTAAATCAACATTTAGTGATATAGAAATTAAATTAAATAATACTAAAAATGCTGGATGAAGTATTGATTACGTAGAATAAAATCTGCTATTATATATAACAGCTGCAAATCGTGTTTTTTTCTTAGAACCAACATTTTTTTTAAATTGTAGTTAAATAAATCCATTTAAAGTGACCAGGATTTGTGGTTAAGAGAATAATGGCTATACAGTTTATTCAACTGTTCCAACTTAGTAGACGAAACTTTGTTTCACTAAAACGGAAACCTAGGTTTAGCAAAGATTATCATAGAGTGCGCCACCATCGGATATGCTGTTTTTTCTTGTAATTGTAATCACGCTTTTCCCTGTTGAATCTTGAGTTATCCTAAATCAAGTTAAATAAACTTTTAAAATGTATGTGGAAGAATAGAGGATGAGCAGGATGAGGATGATGAGGATACGATAAATAATAGAGAGTGAGGAGGATGAGGAGGAGGAGGAGGAGGAGGAGGAGGATACGATAAATATTACAATTAAGTCAACTAGGTACTGAAAATATTTGATTTAATGATTATATACTCTAAATCGTCTGTTAGAGAGTTTAAAAGCTGTGTGGAGCTTCGTACACTTTCTTCTTGAAAAATTTGTGTGTATATCTGGCATTTGAATGTAAAATTAAGGCGCACATCGCCTTCCAAATAACAGAAAAACTAAGGAAACTGTAGGTTATGCCTTGTTCCTGCATAGTAGATGTATCGCCACTCTCGGTGCTGCCCTCTGCGCTGAGCTTGATAAATCGCCATCCTCATACAATATTGACTTTATGTGAGTATCAATGATATTAAAATCGGCTTTTATATAACAAATGTAATTTATTATTTTCTTAGAACCAATATTTAATTGTGGTTAAATAAATTCAGTTAAACAGATAAGGATTTCAGGTTAACAGAATCATGAACATACTGTTGATTAATCTATGTCAACTTATTAAACGAAAACTTAGTTTCATTAACAAGTTGTCATGGGTTAATAAAGATTATGATAGAGTGCACCACTATCGGGTACGCTGCTTTTCTTATAGTTGTAACCACGTTTCTCCTGTTGAATCTGAAATTATCCTCAATTGAATAAACTATTAGAGCGTGGAAGAAAGGGACGAAATTGAGGAGGAGGACAGAGGAAGAGGTGGGTATGATAATAATGTAGTTAAGACAAGTAGGGACTGGAAATATTAGATTCAATGATTATATATGCACTAATCTTCTGTTACATGTTTTATAAGCTGGTTTCCTAGAAAACTACAATTAATTCAGGTGGGATAATAAAGAAAAACACATAAATTTCAAATTAGATTCATTTATTCAACCTATTCCATTATAATTATAATGATAAACGTAAAAACTGTATATATATATATATATATATATATATATAGTTAAAAGTTTGTCATAAGGACAACCGCAGGATTTCGCCGGGAGCGGGTGCTAATCTGAAAAATTGCACCCGCTCCCAGCGAAATCGCGGTAAAATTTCAGCTGTAACCACGTCTCACGACCGTGAGATAGGTGGTTATAGTCTGCGACGAACTCAATACGATGGTCCGACAAAAGTCTCGTGCACCCTGAGGACACGGAGCGACCCAAGGACGACCGCCTTCTGCATTTTCCCCGCAAGTGTCTCAGCATTTTGTTGACACGCTGGGATGCTTTTCAGGCTATTAACCAGTGAAACCTTGGCACTTCCAAGAGCGTCGATGATCAAGACGATTAGCTTAACAGAATATTCCGGGTATAACCGTCGCAACTCCCTTATAAGGTCTTTATACCTCTCTTTCTTTTCTTTCTCCTTGGCTGTGACGTTTTGGTCAGCTGGTGCCGAAAATTCGATAACGAACATGGTTCGTTTCTCGAAGTCTTCAGGAGTGAGTATTCAAGATGGATAAGATTTGATGCATTTTGCTCAACCCTAATATTGAAGTCAAGGCCGAGTGTTTCAGCAGCCTCCTCCG
Source organism: Andricus curvator (assembly GCA_932195095.1). Taxonomy (NCBI): domain Eukaryota; kingdom Metazoa; phylum Arthropoda; class Insecta; order Hymenoptera; family Cynipidae; genus Andricus; species Andricus curvator. Next base: position 21,582 of record CAKNYM010047719.1, read on the forward strand.
CTGCTTTGTACAGAAACGCCCCTTTTCCCACTTCTTCGTGTTTCCTGACCATTTTAAGAAGAGGGTCTTGTCCATTTGCAACTATATGTGCTGTACCCAGAATGAGTCTGTTGTGAAGACATTCAAGATTCAGTATTCCGCGACCACCTAGGCGGCGTGAGATGTAGAGTCGCGGAACAGAAGACTTAAGGTGCATGCTCTTGATCATGTGCAAAACCTTTCGCGTCCCGATATCAAGGGATCTGAGTTCGTCCTTCGTCCATGGAACCACTCCAAATGAATAGAGTACTACCGGGACGGCAAGCATGTTCGTTGCAGATACTTTGTTTCTCGCCGACAGTTCGGAAGACCAAATCTGCCGGATGAGACGTTTGTATCTGCATCGGAGAGTATCCTTTATAGATGTCACGTCCTGAATGCGGCTCTGTGGCACGCCCAGGTATGTATAGTTGTCTCCAGCGCAAAGGTGTCATATAGCGCTTCTGTCAAGGAGCTCAGGATCTTCGGGGATGCCATTAAGTTTTCCTTTCTTCAAATTAACCTTGGCGCATTTCTCTAACCCGAATTTCATTCCAATCTCTTGAGTGTACTCTTTGACAATTTTCAGAGCTAGATGTAGTTTCTCTTGATTCCTAGCATAGATCTTAAGATCATCCATGTAAAATACATGAGTGACCTTATGCTTTCGGTTTCCAGGTTTGCCGCAGAGATACCCTTCGGAATGGCGAAGTGCGAAAGATAGTGGCAATAATGTGAGGCAAAAGAGGAGAGGGCTCATGGTGTCGCCCTGAAATACACCTCTCTGAAAGGTGATACTGTTAGTGATCACACGATGTTTTCCAGATGAGATAGTAAATCTGGTTTTCCAAAGCGGCATTATTGTCTCCATGCACCTCACGATGTGTGGATGAACCTTTAGGCTTTCCAACAGACAGATGATAAGTCTATGGGAGGTTGAATCGAAAGCTTTCCGGTAATCAATCCAGGCCATCGATAGAAATCGCTGATAGTATGCCGCGTCTTTACAGATACATCTATCGATGAGCAAGTTCTCCCGACATCCTGCTACGCATTTCTTTGATCCACGTTGTTCATACATTTCTCGCCATACAGGTCCAATTGTCCGAACAATCCTATCATTTAAGATAGCTGTGAAGATCTTATACAGTGTGTTCAGACAAGTTATTGGCCTGTAATTCTTAGGGTCAGCTAAGTTGCCCGTCTTCGGCAGGAGCACTGTTCGCCCTTCCACCAACCACCCCGGAATAGGCTCTTCCGACTTTAGATATAAGGTGAAAATTCGGGCCAGATGCTGGTGGGTTGAAGGAAACTTCTTCCACCAGAAGGTCTTGATGCCATCTGGTCCCGGAGCGGAATAGTTCTTCATGCCTCTTAATACGTTTTTCACCTCCTCGGTAGTGATAGGGGGCATTCCTCCTCAGCTGTGATGAGGGCATTGCACAGCTCCTTGAAGCTGTTTATGTTCTCTGAGCCTTCTTTAAGTGGATGTTGGACTTCGTAGACTTCTCTCCAAAACGCTTCGACCTCCTCTGGCTTGGGCGGATGGTCGACAGTAACTGGAGGGTCTTGGAAGAGTCGAGATGGGTCAGACGAAAACTGTTGATTTTCTCTGACCCACCTCTCTCTCCGCTCTAGACTTCTCCTAGCGTCAGATAGTACTCGTATTCTGTCAACAATATGCTGCCTGATGGTCAGTAGCTTTGACTTGTTGATTGTGTGATGACGGATCCGCAGTTCGCGCGTGAACTGTCGAACCTTGGCAGTGAAAGTCCTGCCAGATGTTATGTAGTCAATCACACACTGAATGCGGGACGCGTACTGTCTTGCCCAGCCTATCTTTGTGCTAAGTTGATGCATTCGTCTTTTGGTCTTATGATCAACCGTTGGTTTTGTTTTACGGTTTGCATCTGCCAAAGTTCTCGCTGCATTGTACACACTACAATTGATAGTCCAGAGGTCGGATTCTTCGGAAAAATCTCCACGAAGCTCATAATCCAGTTCAGTCAGATCTTTGGGCTTGGGAGAAACCTGAATGTTGATGTTTCTCCGGGTCTTGAAGCATCGTTCTCCCTCTATTGGATGCCTGTTCGAGGCTGGTCTCAGTGTCGCCTCTCTTTCTCTGTTGCCGGCTTGTTCTGGCTGCGGTTGTGTAGGCGCTCCGCTTATATAACCCCTTTTTCGGAGGTTTTCGGCACGGTTTCGCAGACGTTTTTGCGAAAAATCCGAGAGCTCTGGGTGTTTCTCGCACCACAGAGCATGCAGCCGCGCCATGTAACCTTTTCGTTCAGGGGCCATACTGGTATCATAGCACTCCAGCAGGTCGTCCCTGAGTCGATCCGTCCACCTAAAAGTAACGAGATTCCGCCGGTCAATCGCATTGACTCCGTCTTGATTGGCTCCCCCAACTCTAGGGTAGTCGGCATTGTTGTCCGACCCATTGTCGGGAGCCCTGCGCGTTCGATTGTTTTGAACCGCACTTCCTACAACTATGTTTGGTGTTGTCATTGTTGTTCCCACGAGCAGCTAGGGAAAAGGGTTAGTCCATCCTTGTAGAGCCCCGCGTGCAAGGATAAGGCTGATACTCTGAGAGGTCGCCCGGTATCCCAGAGTATATATATATATATATATATATATATATATAATATCGCATAGTAGAAAACATAAAAATGTTAACTACAGGAAATGTTCAATTAGTAATTGTGAATGTTAATTTGTATACCATTAAGCCATTTCCCTTTCAGGGTAGGCGTGACACTACCCGATTCGGGTAGTGTTTCTAGGTGGATAGTTTTCTTGTAGTTATGAATAACTACAAGTTTGGGCTCACCACACCCATAATATGCCAACAGCACACAGTATTCTCGAATGGTCACCCATCCAAGTACTAACCGCGCCCAACGCTGCTTAACTTCAGTGATCTGACGAGAACTGGTTTTTTAGCGTGGCATGGCCGTTGAATTTTAATTTAATTACATTTAACTAGTTGCTAAACTAAAAAAAATATTATTCAATAAAACCAACCTCTCGCATTCCATTAACAATTGAAATAATTTCATGTACATTATTGGTGTTTCCAGCTACTAGAGCTTGTAAAAGAAAGCGCAACCTATCTACCAATTTATTTAGATCTAACATTTCAGCTTCTGTTTTTTCTTCTATTTCATATTCAGAGGAAAGGTCACTTTCAGCATCATCATCATCCTCCTCATCGTCATTATCCTTATCATTATCATCAGCGTCATGTTTTGTGGTCATCACGGATGGAGAATTGCCATCTTGGCTAAATTCTTCTTCTGCTTGTACTTCTTGCTTCTTCACAAGCGGTTCCACTTCATCTGTAGACTTCTGAGTAATGCACGTTAGATTCTTCAGTGGAGAGAATTGTGGCTTCCAGGCTTGTTGATTAGCTCGTTTCTCGTCAGGTTTGAAAATCTTATGGTTACGATGAATTGCTTTCCTATCCTTATCAATCAACCTGTTACTGTCTTGCATTGTCCTTAGACCTCCAGGTACCTTTGCAATTTGGTGGAAGTCTCTCCCATCCTGCTTATGATTCTTTGCTAAGCATGAGTATTTCTCATGTCTTTTTAAATTATCGAGCCTTGAATAATTTCTGGAACAACTTGAACATGTGGAGGTCATCTTGTCACTGACACAGTAAAAATGGCTGTTCATTCAGGGAAGCTGAGTTTATATCATCCTCCTCCTCTTCTCCCTCCTCATATCCCCCTCCTCTAACTCCTCTTCCTTCTCATCCTCCTCCAACCACCTAAAAACAGTTTCTTTTTTAACCATAGTTAAACAAGTTTCAACTCTTCAGTTAAAAATGAATCTGTTTTAGGTGGTTGGAGGAGAAGTTGGAGTTGGAGTTGGAGGAGGGGGGTACAAGAAGGAGGAGGAGGAGGAGGAGGAGGATGTTCAAGTTGTTCCAGAACTTATTCAAGGCTCGATGATTTAAAAAGACATGAGAAATACTCTTGCTTAGCAAAGAATCATAAACAGGATGGGAGAGACTTCCACCAAATTGCAAAAGTACCTGGAGGTCTAAGGACAATGCAAGACAGTAACAGGTTGATTGATAAGGATAGGAAAGCAATTCATCGTAAGAATAAGATTTTCAAACCTGACGGGAAACAAGCTAATCAGGAAGCCTGGAAGCCACAAGTAACTCCACTGAAGAATCTAACGTGCATTACTGAACCGCTGGTGAAGAAGCAAGAAGTACAAGCAGAAGAAGAATTTAGCCATGATGGGAATTCCCCATCCGTGATGACCAAAAACCATGATGCTGATGATAATGATAATGATGATGAGGAGGAGGATGATGATGATGCTCAAAGTGACCTCTCCTCTGAATATGAAATAGAAGAAAAAACAGAAGCTGAAATGTTAGATCCAAATAAATTTGTTGATAGATTGCGCTTTCTTTTACAAGCTCTAGTAGCTGGAAACACCAATAATGTACATGAAATTATTTCAATTGTTAATGAAATGCGAGAGGTTGGTATTATTAAATAATATTTTTTTAGTTCAGCAACTAGTTAAATGTAATTAAATTAACATTCGCAATTACTAAGTGAACATTTCCTGTAGTTAACATTTTTAATTTTTCTACTATTCGATATTATATATGTATATATATAGTTTTTACGTTTATTATTATAATTATAATGTACTAGGTTGAATAAATTAATCTAATTTGAAATTTATGTGTTCTCTTCATTATCTCACCTGAATTAATTGTAGTTTTTTAGGAAACCAGCTTATAAAACATCTAACAGAAGGTTCGTGCATACATAATCATTGACTCTAATATTTTCAGTCCCTACTTATCTTAACTACATTATTATCATACCCACCTCCTCCTCTGTCCTCCTCCTCAATTCCGTCCCTTTCTTCCACGCTTTAATAGTTTATTCAATTGAGGATGATTCAAGATTCAACAGGAGAAACGTGGTTACAACTATAAGAAAAGCAGCGTACCTGATAGTGGTGCACTCTATCATAATCTTTATTAACCCAAGACCCTGTAACATTGGTCAATTGATGGTTACTGAAATCGCACGGAAGAGTATTTTTGTTCTTTCAATTTGATTTAACTGAATAACTTTTTAGAATGCATATCCTTCTTTATAAATTTCCACTTGTGCATCCTGAAAGGTAAATTATCCCCTGAAGAGTTTAATTTGTATTTATCTTCAATATATCTGTCGCAGTTTAAACATCTTTCATGAATATTTGTGAGTTCATGAAAGTGGTAGTTTAAATTGCTTTTAGTGGAGACTATTCAGCAACTCAAGTCCAATAACACAACCTGGATTGAGCGTTGGCAGGACATTAAAAGTAGCCCTTACCACCCTATTTTGGAAGATTACTACTAAGGAAACCCTGGGAAGTAGGATAAGGTTGTTATTCCCATCTGCATAAGTAACGATACTTTTTAGGATGCGCAAGCTTTCAAGCAGGAAGTAATTTGCAGCCAAAAATTCTTGAGAAATAAAATTTTCCTGAGACCTGATTTCTACAAACGCCGAAGACTCGATATAACTTAATGCAACTCCGTTGATGTTCATCTTTTCAACCCATCAACTAACCAATAATTCATTAAAATTCGTCGAAGAGGTGGGCTCACTTAAGCGCGAATAGGCATTGTGTTTTAGCTAGATTCTCTATATACTTGATTATAATCCTGATTGGTTCTTATAATGACCTGTGGAATTCAACTAATAAATATTTCTCCCCTTTACATTATCCAGGAGCTTTGAATTAAATTTTAAAAATCGTTCTGTTCTCTATCACTGTTATGAATCAAACATCATTTCATCCCATCCAGATGCAATGTGGGAATAAAACTTCGCTTAATTCTCCTAGTTTATCAGTTTGTTCTAAATTTAACGTGATTTCATAAGTCACTGAGATACTAATTAAGACTTTTCAAGTTTCAAATAAAATTTTAGCTTCTTTGGTCTGGTTATTACATTTTAATCTTGTGGGAATTTAACACTCAGATGTCAGGCGGTCTAATTTCCAGGTCCTAGCTTGGTTAAGAAGTCCGCCATGACTTGTAGATGATAAATTTTATTTATTAAAATGGAAAAGTTAGACGGTACCCAATTCCACAAAGGGAGGTCGGGTTACTTATTTCCCGCCTTTGAGAGCATCGGTTTTCAATTTCCGGGTCTGAGCCTGGTTAATAGAAAATTTCTGCTCCGGAGAGTCATTAGTAACCTGCACACATCGTGAAGTTGGGTAAGCCAGAATTCAAAGCAGTGAGGAGAACCAATAATTGAACCATAAATACACTTTTTAAAATAAAAACCTTATTAGATCTCCTGGATAAAGATGCTGTATTTCTGTGCGTCAAGGCTAGTGTCCTTGCAGGCGTCGAGCTCGATTCATTTCCAGCTAATCTGGTTAGGTTTCGAAGAACTCCGTTCTCCGGCTAGGTTGGATCGGAAGTGTCGTTTCATTTGCGCCGAATCGATTGAGTGGTCCCATGTATGCTTGGTCCCGCTTGTCTCCCTACTCTTGGCGTCTGGTTGCGCACGCGTTTATCGATTTGCCCGCTTGCCTTACTGACCTATATCTCTTAATAAGAATTTCGTGTTCTTGTCCTTATATTTATTATTGCTGTCACTTTTCTTCTTATCGCACACAGCTGATAGCGCGGCTTTGTCGATTTTCAGCTGAGCAGCTGACATATATTTGTTTCCTTTTATCAGCTGGCGCAGTGACGAGTTGAACCGTCTCAACCCCTTGTTAATGAAACTAAGTTTTCGTTTACTAAGTTGACATAGATTAATCAACAGTATGTTCACGATTCTGTTAACCTGAAATCCTTATCTGTTTAACTGAATTTATTTAACCACAATTAAATGTTGGTTCTAAGAAAATAATAATTTACATTTGTTATATAAAAGCAGATTTTAATATCATTGATACTCACATAAAGTCAATATTATATGATGATGGCGATTTATCAAGCTCAGCGCAGAGGGCAGCACCGAGAGTGGCGATATATCTAGTATGCAGGAACAAGGCAGTATCTACAGTGTCCTTAGTTTTTTACTATTTGGAAAGCGATTTGCTTCTTTATTTTTACACCCAGTTGCCGCATGCACACCTGGTATTTCGAAAATAGTGCTTTAAGCTAACACCTCAACACTGCGTTAGGAAGGACTGATATAATTCGAACAGCAGACGTTACCACCGTTGGAACCGTCATCTTGTGTGTATCTCCACGCGCACTAGCGACCCTAGTGGCCACAAGTGTCAGTCGCCGTCCCCATATTATTCTATGATGTTATCAGGACCCTCCGAGAATACATATCCAGAGTCCGCCTTGTAAAAGTGGCGCAAAAGTGAGATCCAAAGTCCGTCTTATAATGCGTATCCAGACTCCATCTTACTTTTTGGTTCAGAACCTAGCTTTACTCATCTACTAATACAGTAGCTTTAGTGAATGATTGCAAATTTCGAAATATTTTATTATATTTATTTTGTATTTAGCTTGTTTTTCATAAATTTATTTTAAATTTTCAACATGTAATAGGCAAAACTGGCCTTTCCAAATAAGAGATGAAAAAGGTGCTGAAAAACGAGCATACATCTGTGAATAAAAAAGGCATGTGAATTCATATCAAGTGTGTGCCTCGAAATTGTTTGCAGTATCTTATTTCATGTAACACGTCGAGAGGTTGACGAAACCTAGCATATGGCAAAAGAATGATTATCAAACGTTGTGGGTTGACTAAGGAATTAAACTGTTATGAGCAGTAAAAAATAAGTGATCTCTAGAGAACGAAAGCAGGGACTAATGAAATGTATGCAGACTTAGATGGTCAGTGCATCAAATGTTTTCTAAAATCAAAACGTTGAAACACATCTGAACATTATCTCGAGACCTCGCTCGCTACTCGATACCAGAATAAAGCAATAAGAATCCCGAACATATGACCTTACTATAAGAAATGCTTTATTCCTTTAGATACTCTCTTACCCATATTATTCGATTGTCTTGAAATATATTTTTAATTTTTTATCTTCCTCTATATCCTTGAGTTCTAGAAGATTCTACATTATAATCAACCCGTTGGGATATAATTTTTTGCAACGCAAAATGTAATGTGTCATTTAAAATAACCTTGAACTTGTTTACGAAAAAAAATGCGCAGTATAATTTGATGTCCTGAGGAATATTCTAGAAACTAAGCACATAGCTTCTTTTATAGACGCTTATCCTCTCTACCAAATTTCAGGAGACTTTTGCGCAATGTTGCCAGATATTACATCATATGATGCAACAAAGTTCTGGAAGATTCTACATTATAATCGACACGTTTGGAATATAATTTTTTTTGCAACGCAAAATGTAATGCGTCATTAGAATAACCTTGAACTTGTTTACGAAAATTCTTTCCAGAAATTCCGCAGTAAAGGTTGATGAAGTTATTAAGAATATTCTAGAAACTAAGCACTACAGCTGTAGAATATCGGTAAGGTAGGTTTTTATGGTCTCTGATAGTAATATATCTACCTCTTTATTTCAAAGTTCTAAAACGATTCAACATTGTAGAAAAAAAATTTGACCGCTGAATTAAATTAGTTAGCTGGAAAGCAATAAAAAATCATCCTCGACTTCTATAAAACTATATTATACAGTAGCCTTAGTGGACGATTGGAAATTCCCAAATATTTTATTACATTAATTTTATATTTTTAAAGTTTTTTTTTAATCTTTAACGTGTAATAGGCAAAACGTGTCTTTCGAAATAAGAGATGAAAAGCAAGCATATATCTGTGAATAAATGAGTTATGTGACTTCATATCAAATGTTTTTGTATGATATAAGAAGCGCCGGGCAGTGCACCCTCAATATATATATATATATATATATATATATATATATATATAT
>CAKNYM010047719.1:30916-73601 GCA_932195095.1 Andricus curvator
AACGCAAAATGTAATGCGTCATTGAAAATAACCTTGAACTTGTTTACCAACCACATGATCAAATTGAAAAACAACATTCCATTGTAATTATTAAAAAATATTTTTTTTATAAGAATATGAAATAATTCATTTTGCTGATAAGATTAAATCTACAGGCAAACGTGGGAAAAATATGTTTCAATTAACTTTTATCTTAAATTTGTAATTTAAAGAATGCAATAAATCAATTTTTATAGACAAAACAGGACATCATAGATGTTCAGGCTCCATCTTGTAAAAGTGGCTTAGAACCCGTCTTGTAAAAGTGACTTAGAACCCGTCTTGTAAAAGTGGCTTAGAATCCGTGGCTTAGAACCCCTCTTGTAAAAGTGGCTTAGACCCCCCCCCCCCCCCCAATTGATCCAGAACCCGCCTTACTCATCTACTCACAGGGTAATGAAAATAACACAACATTATGGCAGGAAGATCCTGTACGGATCAAATATTTAGCTTGAGACCGATCACAGAAAAAAGTTTAGGAGTGAATAACAAAATTTCCTGTGCATTTTTTGACCAAGAAAAAGCGTTTGACAAGGTAAATAGAAGTAAACTTTGGGACGTCCTGAAAGAGTACGGAGTCAATGGATGGCTCCTAGAAGCAACAAAAACAATATATGCAGGTAGCAAAGCGAGTGTAAGGGTAAATGGGAAAGTGAATGACTGGTTCGATATTATTCTAGGTATTAAGCAAGGATGCGTTATGTCCTCATGGCTATTTATTGTTTTCATGGACAAGTATCTAAGTATGGCCCTCTTCGACAAAGGAGGTGTAGATCTCGGGAAAGTGAGGGTACGTGGGTTAGCGTTCGCAGATGATAAGGTTGTTATGGCAGAGTCAATGGAAGACTTGCAAAGAATGTTGAGCAAACTGAATACAAGCACGAAAAATATGAGCCTCAAAATTAATGTAAACAAAACCAAAATTATGGTGATTGAAGGAAAGGTTGAGTAAACAATATGCAAAATTATCCTAAGTGATGAGAGAATAGAACAAGTCGATAAGTACATATATCTTAGTAGCCTATTCACTAAGGATGGAAAGATAGATGGAGAGTTAGACAGGCGTATAAACGTGGGTAAGAAGGTGATCGGTAGAGCAGGATTAATTATCAGAAGTAAAAATATATCAGTTAAAGCTAAAAGAACAATATATTATTCTATATTCTATATAAGCCACTGTGCTGTACGGTAGCGAAACCTGGACCTACCAAGAAACAGATAAGTAAAATTAACGCGATTGGCATGAGGTTTATGTGCGGTGTGTGCGGTAAAACGCTTATGGGTAAAGCCAGTAATGAAAGAATTCTTCAAGAATGCAGCATAGAGGAGACACTGGTTGACATATGTGAAAGAAATTCGTTGATATGGTTTGGGCATGTTGAAAGAATGAAATATGAATGACTGACGAAACAAGTATACCAAGGTAAAGTAAATGTCAGCGTACCCAGAGGCAGACCGAGGAAAGAATGGTTAGAATATGTGAATAAGACCCTAATACGAAAAGGCATAAGAAGGCATAGAAACACAAAAGCTTGCATGAGAAAATGCATCTACCTGAAGAAAGCTAAAGAGGTATTATGCCAGGACAGGAAAGTGTGCCGACAAATAGTTTATAAGAAATGCATGATGAAGAACGTCAGTGGAGTGAATGACGCTTGAAACAAAAGGCCTTGGATACAAATGGGCCCGAGTGGAGAGCTTTACATGATTACTTTGTGATGCTCTTCGCCTGGGGTGATCGCTAGAGAGATTGATCAGCGACCTGGGTCGGAGCAGTGTTGCGGCACGAACGTGTTATTTGAATGAACAATGCGAGAATTCTAGATCAATCTAAAAACGTGCCCTAGAAACATTTAATTTAGATGAAAAGCATGAAGAAAGAAAACGTCAATTGTTTTCATGCTAAAAATAAAATTTTCGGTCTTACACAATAATTAATAATACTTTTTTAGTAAAAATTCGTCAGACAACACTCAGAGAAAAAATTGAGTTGATTGAACAAAACAGTTTGTCAAACTTAATTTGTTTGTTGAAAGTAAAAAACGTGGTCATCGCAGATGAACCTTTGGTTATTTTAATAGAACACAACGAATTAATTTGTTCAATTCAAAGTAATTATTTATTGGAGCATATTTAGTTGATTCAACCAAATAAATGTGTTGAACGGAATATATTATTTATTAGAAAATGATTTGATTAAAGTAACGACATAATTTGGTTGATTCTACCAAATAATTCCATTAACTACACTAAACATACAGAAAAAGATGGTGTCAGCCCACACGGAGAAAAAAATCGCACTGTTATAGTAGGCTGAGCTCTTAATATTACAGCACGGAACTTCATGTGCGAAATTGGTATGAATTTCTACCAATATTGGCATCAGGTTAGAAATTTGTAGCATTAAATGTCCTATACTATAAAAGAATCAAGCGCATGCCGTTATTGCTAGAGTCACATGCGCTTAGAGAAGTTGTGCCTTGCGGAAATAGCTCCAACTTTGCCTTGCTACGGTTGTAAGAAAACCCATCCTATTAGAGTATGAGTACTCTTAAAAAAGAGATATTAGGCCACGCCTACCGGCGCTTGCGCGTGGCCTAATATCTCTTTTGTAAGAGTACTCATACTCTAATAGGATGGGTTTTCTTGCAACCGTATCAAGGCGAAGTTCGAGCTATTTTCGCAAGGGATAACGGCTTTAAAAGCATGAAGCTTTGTACTTTTTTAGGATAAAGGGATTCTTGCTTAAAATGAATGAATTTTGTACCAGGATAGCAAGAATGAAACCTGCGACAAAAGCATGACTAGTGTTCTTACTATTATAGGCATATTTTTTTCTCCGTGCACGCTGGTGACAAGTTTGCGTGTCGAGAAGTTTCACATCGTGCGTCATGCCGCGAATTAGTGAAAAAATGAGTGATACGAACAAATGGATACTAACAATGTCAACGTTTAAAAAAAACTGGGGTCTGAAACAGTATGCAGAACATTTTGAACGTAAGTACAACCTTTAGTTCGCAGGGTTTACACCGGTGTAAGCAGTCTAACCTCAAAATTCATAAGTGATGAAAGAACCCCACACAAATGTGTGGAAAAGCTCTTCTAGTAAATTGGGTGAGAGTTCGGTTTTATAATGCTGCAAGTGATGCTTATCAAAAGTTTTTTTATCAAAAGCTTTTGTCCCAGAATAAAATTTTTTGAAAGCCAAGATCTAGATACATTTTGATTGAACAAAACAATAAAAATATTTGTTTGGATTAACCAAAATATTTGGTTGAATTAACCAGAATAGTTATTATAATCAACCGAACTTTATTAAGCTAAAAATTTGGTTGAATCAAGCAAACATTTGATGGACCATATAGCAATGTATTAATTTGTTTGATCCAACCAAATTTTTGTTGAATCAACCAAACTTTTTTCTGAGTGAAGGTAGATTGATGAAGAGAGGAGGATCCAGAAGACCCAGATGAACATTTCTGTGGTCCACCGGAGTTCACCACTCGCGCAGTACTGGCCCAGTACTGGTCACTAGTACAGATAATAATCGGCAATTCACCCAGTGCTGGCTAACGGCTGGCTTCACGATCGGGGCAGTACTATGCTGACAGTATGAACATTTAACAAATAACAAAAATACATTAAAAAATATTATTCACGTGTTCTAAATAGTCGAAAAACTACAAATACAAATATCACGAAAACAATTTTTTTTTAAAGAAAAGAATACTAAATTCTATGTTTATGAAAAATTGTAAATGTTCGGAAAAAATTACATTTTATGCCATTCCTAAACTTTGTAAAATGGTCTGAAACACCTTAAAAGCAAAACTTTAAACGAAATATCAAACAAATTTGTTATTAAACAAATTCTCGCAGTTTACGATAAAATTTCTACGTTCGGTCGTTAAAAATTTGTAATGCTCATAAAAAATGAGTTTGTATGTCATTATAAAAAGTTGTAAAAAGGTCTAAAACGGGGAAAAAACAAACATTACACGAAGAGAAATTGAGATCGATTTATTTTAATTATTTAAAAATGATTTCATTTATATTTCCGTCAACAGTTAATTTATTTGACATCCATATGAAGTCATATAATAATAAATAATTAATTAGGAAAAGAGAATTTAAAATATGGCGTTTCAACTTTATTGAGCTGTGGCTTATGAAGATGGTTTTTTCATTGACTTTCAATTCTGTAGGTTTAGAGTAATGGTTGAAACTACCGATCGCTAGGCGATAGATTTAGGTATACATGTAGATTCTAAACCCCGTAGCGTTAGAAATTTTATTTGTAATATAATGTTTGAAAATGTGATATGTTTTCATTCTGAGCAGGACCATTAATAATTATAGACCAAATACACGCAATCAAATAATATTTATTTTTTATTTTTACCTTTTTCGTCATATCTTTATAGGAGTATAGCCCCTCACAGCAATAGGATATACCGGGATATCCCAATAGATCCCATTTATCTCCCAGGTTGTCCCAGGGATATCCCAGAGATAACCCGTCGGATATCCAGCAAGGCGGTAATTGGGATATCCCAGGGATATCCCCAGGATATCCAGGATATCCCTGGGACGTTTCTGAGATATTCAAATGTCGCAAGTGGGACATACAATTTTTTATATATATTCTACTTGGGACATTTTAATATCCCAATTTCCGCCTTGCGGGATATCCGACGGGTTATCCCTGGGATATCCCTGGGACAACCTGGGCCAAGCTGGGAGATAAATGGGATCTATTGGGATAGCCCGGTATATCCTATTGCTGTGAGGGGCAATAGTGGGTGTTAAAATTAACCAAAAAGTTTGAATGAACTTCACATTTATTAAATTATAAATAATATTAGGACGATATGTAGTCGTATGATGAATGGATAAAGTAGATGCTCCGGCAATCTGCACTGGGCCAGCACTGGGCCACTCGTGTATTTCCACCTGGGGAGACCCTTGCGGGACTCCAGAGGTTGGATGAAAAGTACATACATCATGATCTCCATATCGATTTGTTTGACACAACAAATTCCAGAACTTTTGCGAAATTAGAGATTACCTACAGTAATTGGTCCATAGTTTAAAAAGTTTATTACTACTCTTTATTCCAGAAACAACCTTAGCCGTTCTCTACAACTGCTGGAAAATTATAGTTTCAAGAGTCTAATTAAAAATATGGAAACAAGGTTCTGTTAATACTGCACGGCAAACCTTCTACATATTTCCTCTCGGGGTAGAGCTTTCATTGATTCAGCGACCGTTGCAATTGTTAATTTTTAGTTATCCCTACCAAAATAATGGTCTCCAAGATTTAGTTCATATTAAATCTAATTATTAGGTTGCATACGTTATTGAATCGAGTAGCAAATGCGGTGGAAATAAAACAAAAATCCTAGGGGTTAACAACTCGTGAAGTCATGTGTACACCTTCGCTGAAGTCACTGGCGTGAAGTCACTGAAGTCACTTGCAATTAGTGTACACTGCATGGTTTGAGTAGATAACCCCTCGAAAAAATCGTAAACTCAGTACCATTTTAGTATGTTTTTTTTAATGTGGGCGGGGGGCCTGTGAGGTCCCCCCTGGCGCTCAAGCTATAAAGCCTATTGTGCCACACCCGTGTTTATTTTCAAGGCAGCCAACGGTCAACCACCCTCGCCTTCCCAATCCCGAATTGAGCCCAGCGGCTAAGTAGGTAATTTTCGGTGGTCCTGAATTGAGCCAAAACGGCCCCGACCATCAAAAGTATGAATATGAAACTATGAATTATCTTATACAAGCAAAATGATCTTTTTGGATATAGTAAAATAGCTTTTCAACTTAAGAAATTTAATTTAAAAATATTTATATTTAATTTTTAAAAAATGTTTCATAAATAAAATAAATAATGTACCTATTTTGCTCCATATTTTCAAAAATTTGAATTTGGAAACAATCGAATTCTCTATTATTGAATAAAAATTACGTAGTGGCTAGCCTGCCGGTAATTTTTTTCACCCCGGGTGTGAAGTTCCAAAAAGCGTGTAGCGATGTATTTTTCATTCACTGATTACGAATATAGCCATGAACAGTGGCGTAGTCAGGGGAGGCTGAGGGGGTTCAACCCCCCCCCCCCCCCCCCCCGAAATTTCGTAATCACATATCTGTTATAGACTGAAAAACTTTATTCTACTTACAACAGTTCGTATCTATGTTGTGGCAGCTCTGTTATTTGCCATAAATGCTAATGAGAAAGAGGGATTATATAGAGTATAAACATCATAATAAACTGGTGCGTCTATTCTTCATGTTACCTGCGAAAATGAAGGCAGTAACAAAAACCGGAACTGTTTTTAATTGGATTTTTGCAATAAAATTTTAATTTATTGAATAATAAAATAATACGTTAATAAATAGTATTATTGAAGAGATTGAAGTGGTTAATTGATAATAAGGAATGAAAGTTGTTATGTAATTTGTACCTTTGGACTAAAGTTCAGTAAATATTGATTCCTTAATGAGAATAAAAAGTTACTTTGGACATAAATTAACAATATAATACCAATAATATTTATCGAATTTTGTTGATATCATTCCGTAATGATGGAATGCCAACAATTGCATCTTTACCATTTAAATACATTGCGTCAATTCAAATCCATTGAGGTAGATTCAGTGATAGTTCTACCAATTGCATTCAATTGAAAATGCTCATTTCAACATTTCCATTTAAATACAATTGGCCTTTTTTATTTGCAGGGTAATGTATTGGATATGTTTACTTCTCAGCCGGCATGGCCGGCATGTTCATGTTAACTGTATGGTTATTATTTGTGGTTCTAGATAATTAGTAATAAAATACCGCATTCAGGATTATGAATAGTGACTTGGTTTAATCTTAAGTAAAAAAAAAACGTTCAAGGTTCGGTGCCAAGAAGTTGAGAATATTAGAGTCGAGCATTACTCGTGCAAAAGAAAAGTCACATCAAGTAGTTATAGCATCAGACATCAAATTTTTAATTGTTGGATAACTTTTTTCTGAACTGCCTACATTTACCTTCCTAATTAACGGACTTAATTTTTTAACCAAGAAGTTTTTTTGTTATTTGCCTTGAAAAGTATTTTTTCTGAAAAACCTTAAAAAAACAAATGAACTTTCAAAAAATTTTATCCATCAAACATAATTTGAAAATAAATTAGAAATACTAATTAAATATTTATTATTAATTTTGACTCTCATGAACAATAAAATATTATTATGAAAATGTGAAACCTGATTACAGTGATCCCTGGTGGAAATGTACATCTTTTTATAATAAAGTACAATAATTAACATTATGTGTGAATTATAATTTTTTGTAAAAATGTGTAGTTAATTGTACAATTTTGTAAAAAAATCTCCCAAAAATAGCAAAAAATTGTAGTTTTTTGTAGAATTTTATTGTAAGTTTACACAATTTTTGAAAATTGTTTGCAACTCAACGTAGAAATATATAATTAAAAGTACAATTCTTTACTATTTTTGGGACTCTTCTGCAAAGTTTCAGGAATAATTATAAATTTTTACAAAAAATTAAAATTTTGACATTGTTTTGGGGCTGTTCGGAAAATAATATCGTTTTTTCAAGAGGAAATTAAGGTCCATGTATTAATATATGCAATACATTTTATTCACTTTTATGTTGAGCATTTAATTTTGTTCCACAACCAAGAAACCAAATGATGTTGCTGTTCGAAGTAGCGTTAAGTAGAGGTAAACACAACTAATGACATGTCTACTTGAAAAACGAAATTACTTCCCGAACAGCCAAATAATTTATTGTAATTACACGTTTATTGATAAATTAATTGAAAATATATTTATTATTTTAGTCACGTTTTGAGATATATTTATGAATGGTGATACATGAAATATGTTACTAAATATATATATATATATATATATATATATATATAATTGTAACAGATTGCAATTTTGCGGATTAATTAAGTCGAGGTATGCAAATCTACAACACTTTAGTTTTGATTAATCTTTTAACAGTTCTAATTTTGTAAAATTTATTTATTTTATTGAAATCACTTTTTTATTAAATAAACTTACCTTCAGTAAAACAATATTTTAAAAATTGTTTAATATTTATTATTTTTAAATCAGAATCATTGTTTTATGTTTCAGTTATTCGATTAACTAATTTCAAGAGACCGAGAGGGAAAGAGAGATATAAAAAATGTCAACGTCAAAAAAACTTAAAACCCCAAAATCAAAGCGAATTAGGTTTAATACCAGCTGGCTGTCATTAATTGATTCAAATGAGACGCATATATCCAAATGGGCTAAAAAAGACGTAAACGATCAACATTATTGTATTTGCATCCTTTGCATCGCACGTTTCAGTATTGATAGGGGAATAGATAGACTTAGACAAAATGAGCAGATTGAGAAACATATTAAGAACTTGTCTAAATTACATCAGGATCAATTATCATTAAGGCCATCATCCGCAGAATCACCTCTCGCACCGAGGCTAACGTTTTCTCAGCCAACACTTCCAAATTCATTAGCGTTGGTGCCACCAGCTTCATTGCCTGTAGAAACCAGTAATGTACAATTTTTGTCACTGTTTAATCCGAAAGATGCTGCAATAAGAACAGAGCTGTTGTGGTGCATGGAAAATGTATCAAGTTATAGTTCTGTTGCTTCATGTTCCGGAAAGAAAGAACTCTTCAGTGTTATATCTTATTTCCTGGTGGAGTTCTAGAAAACTTTTCTCTCTCACCTCGAAAAGCTCAGTACATTATTACTGAAGCTCTAGGTCCGCACTTTAACAACATGTTACTTAAAGATCTGGAAATCGAGGATGTATCGTTTTGCGTGCTTTTTGACGATACAAGCAACGTTAAAACTAAAAAGGAAATGCAAATTAGGATTAGGTTTTGGTCACATACTGAAAATGTAATCATATGTCGACATCTAGAGACGTACCTAATAGGGTCTGCGACTGGTCAAATTTTATTTGATCATTTACGAAAGACATTAAATTCTAACGGTTTACCTCTAAAACGCGTATTCGCGTTAGGTTGTGATGGGCCAAACGTGAACAAGACAGTCTTTAATCTATTTCAGGAAAACTTAAAGGAATTAAAGTTAAAGCCTCTCATCGACTAAGGAACTTGTGATTTGCACATCGTGCACAATGCTTTTTTAAAAGGTTGCGATTGTCTATCTTTAGACGTTTCTGATTTTATTGTCTCAGTGTTTTATTATTTTCGACACTGAGATGTTCGTTGGGAAATTTTAAAAACAATTCGAAAAGAATTAAATCTTCCACATCATACACTTATAAAGCACGTTGAGACAAGATGGCTTACTTTAGGACCGGTTTCAGTACTCTGAAATACTTTCAGTGCCTTGTACCAGAAAATATTAAAAATTCCGAAAGTGTAAGCTACATTTAAAAAATTTCAAAATTATTACCATTGCAAAATATTGATAGTGACAAATTACAGTGTGAATGGAGGTTGCTGCAGCTAGATGAAAAGGTCAGATTTTTTCTTAATAAGGACGAACGAATCGACATCTCTGGAACCATATCTTCAGTCTTCAGAGTCTTGTAAATTATCAAAGTTCTAAGTATCCAGAAATCAAACGAGTCGTATAGTACAAAATGCTCTAGCTATCTCACATGGAAACGCCGAAGTCGAAAGAGGCTTTTCGATATCTTCTAAAATCCTAACTGAAGATAAAAGTAAAATGATGGAAAGAACTATCAACGCCAAATTGTTTATCATGGATGGCTTAAAAAAGTATAACAAAATGGTATATAAGGTATCCATAACAGATGATTTAATCAAGCTTGCACGAGGTGCCTATTCATCGTATCAAATGTATTTGGAGAAAGAAAAGTTTCGTGCTGAAAAAGAAACTGCAAAAAGAGCTGTGGATGCAGAAAACAAAGCCAAAGAAGAAGCGCAATTGAAGAATCTTCGAGAACAAAAACAGACTGTTAAGAATTTAGAAAATGATCTAAAATCGGCAGAAAAGGAGTATAAAACTGCTAGGAGCGACGCTGAATCTATGCAGAATGCATTAAAAACGCAATGAAGGAAAATACTGACGAGATATTTATAAAAGAATTGTTTAATAGTTTAGATAAATTGCGTTTTAAAGAGAAAGAAATCAGAATGAAAGTAGATATATTACAAGGCAAAATCAGACAAAAAAGTTCCGTCTTGATCGAGAGTGCGGTAAAAAAAGACATATTGAAAATACGTTGAAGTAGATTTATTCTTGTATAAGTTATCCAGTCATGTGATATACACCAAAGCATAGAAAAGAGTATATAAGAAAAAAGTATTATATTATTAGTTTGACTAATAAAAGTATTAATGAGCATCGAAGTACAAAGTCTGATTTGATAGATAGTTCGGTAACGAGAAGACGTATAATTAAGAATACATCAGCGAAGATGTATTGTTTGTCAACGCATGTAACAATATAATGTCTTCACCAAATTATAAACGTAATTGTATGCAGGCATGTTTGTTTGTTTTATTTAACTTTTTTTTTATCACCTATTTGTCACCTATTTTCGAAAAAAAGTCACCTTTTCACCTTTTTTGACAACAATAGGTACTGTGATGACTGAGATAGTTTATAAAGTTGGAATCGAAAGTTTACATTTGATTAATAACTACTAAGGCTTTGGAATTGAAACAGATTCAGAATCGCGCTATAAAATCAATCAATTATTGTTCAATTTCGAATACACGAACTACAGTCCAATTTTTAAAATCATTAATTAAAAAACTGTATTTTAAAATTCTTTTCATTGAAAATGTACCCTTAAAAATGAAAATCTAAAATGGAAAATTTTGATGGTAAAAGATTTTCGAATTACACATTGTAAACTGAATGATTTCATAATTGAAAAAGTTAACAATTCAACTTAGCATTGAAAAAAAGTTGAAATAAAACTTATTTTAAAATGAATTATATATCTTGTGATATGAAACTTGTGATATTTCAAGTGATTGG
The DNA here is from genome assembly GCA_932195095.1 of Andricus curvator. Taxonomy (NCBI): domain Eukaryota; kingdom Metazoa; phylum Arthropoda; class Insecta; order Hymenoptera; family Cynipidae; genus Andricus; species Andricus curvator. The sequence continues at coordinate 41,977 of CAKNYM010047719.1, forward strand.
ATAGATTTTTCTTCTAAAAACTTGTAAAAATCCCGGCCATTTCCCGGTTTCCCGGTCCAGCGGCCACCCTGAATTATGATATTTCAGAATATAATCATGCTTCTTGAATGATAATACGTATTTCGTGCTTGGTGGCTTAACAATTTTTCTTCAAAGAAACAATAAAAATAATATATAGTTCAATAATTCTAACATTGATGTCTTTTAATTAAATTTCTATTCAATACAGTAAACACACTTGAATGTTTTTAAAAATATTGATAAATTTCAAAATAGTAAGCTTTCTCCGAAGTTTTTTGCTTCTTTTTAAAAGTCCCATGGAGGACATGGTATGGTACATGAGTAGAATAGTGGAATAGTTTTGACCAATCAGGTTATTGCAAATACTCTGACAACCACATCATTGGTCAAAACTATTCCAATAATTCGAATTCGAAACCCTGATTGGCTGCGAGAATTATATAGTTATGGGAATCTACATTGGCAAGAGTTGTAACAACATTGGTTGTAACATTGATATATGTATATAGTGAACTTCAATTATCTGATTTGAAAAATTCGAGTCTGGGCTTGGGGAGGGGAGCAAGCCACCGTGCCCCCCCCCCCTGGATCCGCGCCTGTGCTAAGCATCTCAAATCGTTTTTAGGGTTTTTGAGATGAGAGGAGAGAGGATATGTTTAGTGGCCAACTTGCAAAAATTTAACCTAAACCATAAATTCAAAGTCAAATACAGAAAACAATGGTAAGCAGAAAAAGGTATAGATAAAGGATGAAAAGTTAAGATAATATAATATATTATTATTAAAATCACTCCACCGTTATGGTAGACAAAAAAATTGAAACTTCCAAACTTATATTCCACAAAAACGAATAGAAACTATGCAAGTGCAGATATTTTGTGGACAGATTAGAAGGAATTAAAATAATCGAAAATGAAGCATGTCAGAATGGAATTAAAAATAACCATGACAAAAAAAAATCGAAATTTTCAAACTTATATTACACACGGAGGAATAGAAACCATGTAAGCGCACACATTTTGTGGACGGATTAGAAATAATTAAATTAATCCCAAATACAGCATGTAAGTATGGAATCAAAAATAACCATGAGAGGTGTGTCTACTGCTCGCATTAAGAGGAATTAAAAAATGGAAAATATGTTCGCCTGCATGGAACACAACACAAGTGGCAATCGTTAAGGAAATAGAAAAGAATTGGTTTCGGAGATAAACCTATTCTTTCGTTGGGCACTTCTCCCGATGGAAAATTACAACATTCAAAAAAATTAAATAATGCGCACTCTTTCGATTATATCTGAAAATATTAATTTTTCTCTATTCTTCTCTTCTTACCGGGTATGACAGACAGCGCCCGCGGCGGGCAAAGCCGAAAATCCCTTAGGGATAGAAATTTGAAATTTACATAAGATAGCACGTATGCATTGTTTTTAAATATAATAAATGCATAAATAATTGTTTTAAAAACGTTATAACATTTTTCGAAACGAAGCAAAATAACAGAGGAAACTTTCTTGCAAAAAGATTTCGTGAAAAATTTGTCTTTTCATTCCAGCTAAACCCTTACTAGTTTCGTTTGTTGGTCACCAACATAAACTTAAAAATTACCGGTCGAATGTCAACAAGCGGATTGATGATGAATATTTTAATTAAAACAGGATTTCAAGCTATAAGTCATTCAATCGATTTTCATCTTGAAAACTCAATAAGGGGAAAAGTTTAGCAGTCATTCATGTGGTGAGGGTGCAGGAGTTGAAAGTGAATAGAATAAGCAAAATTCAGTGCAGCGTAATCAGACAAACGTCTGTTAGTTCTCCCTCATACGACGTTAAATTACAGGTGTTTATTAATTAAAAAATATATTGTAACATAAAGGGAAGTATTAGGGAAATCTATAATTATAATTATAAATTTCCTAACATTTTTCTTTATGTTAAAAATATTAATAAATTAGAAATGAGATACAGGACACTCACTGTGAAAATTTCAAGTAAAAAATTACGTATAGGATTGCCTTAAATTTTCTTCTTGATAAATGTTTCTGTGAACATTGACCTTCACTTTATGAACTTAACCATAAAAATGTGCCACCTGAATCTTAGGACATAAAAATACCAGTGGTATTTTTATCAGGAATTGAGCCGCTGGATAGTGTAAGGGCATATAAAATTCACATGGTCGTTCCGGTTGGCCCCTGTTGTCTTTAAAATCGATTTTGAAAATTAAGTTTTTGAAACATACAGCTTTGTAGGAAATTTCATGGCGCATCTTTTATCCTCTTTCAAAAAAGTTTTATCTTTTACTGTTTCTGAAAGAAAGTGAAAAAACTGGATTTTGTGAAAAACAAAATTTAATAAATATTTTGACTTCAACTCGCTCTAAAAGACAAAGTTCTGAATATTTTAACTTGAAAATTGGAGGAGTTATGCTTCAAACTGTTTTTAAGAGGATATGCTCGTTTAAATTTTTCTAATTTGTTATAAAAAAATCTGTTAATTTTGTTGCCAAGCAGTATCAAAATAATGTTACGCAACTTTCAAACGCTTCGTTTATCGAGGGAATTTTGAGTAAGCCTAAACTTCCAGCAAAAGAAATGTTCATTAGGGTTTAATGAAGTTTTCTGAAAAGTATTACTTCAATAGAATGAATCGTTGAAAATATACGAGCATTCAAACAGCGCGTCAAAGAGAGATCGAGCGCGTGAGAGGTGCGAATACTTCGGCGCCTCAACCACACCGCCGTCCTGTCATAGCCGCTAGGACATGATGTTTTCTAACTATTCTGGACATGAAAAAATGACCCAAAAAAATGTAGTACTTACGTAGTAATGTATTTTATTGCTGAACGGTTTGAAGTACATATAATTTAATCTTCGAATATATTAAAAAACTATGTATATATCTGATCACAGGCATCTTTAGACGAAACTATACGTATATACATGTGCTATGGTATCAGTCTATAAGTTCCCTTATGTCTAATTTTCATCGGAAAATATACTATGGTGTCAGTCTCTAAGTTTCCTTACGTCTAATTTTCAGCGGAAGTGAATTCTTCCTCAGATAAGTCTTTTTTGTCAGAAGCAGCTTTTTTAGTTTTCTTTGTTTTATTTTTAGTTCCAATATTAGCAAAATAATTCTCAAAAAACGTTTTTTCTTCTTCGCTTAAATAGGGCATCAAAGACTTAACATCTTTATCTTTTGCCGCTGCAATACCAACTTTAGGGGGAGAAATTCTTTGAAGCTCTTCCAATTTAATCTTTGGATTCAAGTGAAAAGTGTTCACATTTTCATCAGAATAATTATCTATCACGTCCAATTCTCCGGTTGGATAATACTTGATTAGTCGAGCTTCAGAGATTTTCATGCCCTTTGGTTTTTGCACCTGACCTTCTGAAGCTTTATCGTAGTCATTCAAAATCTCGTTTGCATTTTCAATCAGGAAAAAAGGAGGATCGCGAGCATTTTTTATCATTTCGTAATACTTGTTTACAGTTTCTACGTGTTCCATTTTCTTTAATTTCTCAGCATAAAGACCGAAGTTTCTATCGCACTGGCAGTACGAATGTCCTCGAATAGGAAAAACATGCCAAATTTCAATATTGAAATGAATCGACAGCAATATCAAGTATGTCAGGACCGTGTAATTTCTATTTTGACCACCTGTGGCGTCAGAAAACAGGATTATTTTTGAATGGCGAGACCTATCAAACTCAGCTTTAATCGAGTAATCAAGAAAACTGAAAACAGTATTTGCTCCTTTTTTCGCATATCCTTCGAGGAAGGGAAACATATAGCTACTTTCGGAGTTATGTATGTGACAATTGAAAAGATATAACCAGGATTTTATTTTATAAAATTGGTTAGAGACAGGAAGTTTCGGCAAAACTAGATTTTAAGCATAATCGAATTCAACCCCTGGCGGACGGAACGAACGAAACGGATACGCTACAGCGTATCCTTATAGTATCCACGTCGTATCCTCTCCGTATCATGCAAGAAAAACTCATTAAAAAAGAAAGATTAACATTTCACTTGTTGAAATTCGGATTCTACGTGAAATTTCGAGTTAAAAGGTCACAGAGTAATTGCAATAGTTCTTCTTGCAACATTAAAAACTTTAAAAAAATATAATACTTATCAATGACGTGCGCTGAAGGCGACTTCAAACGCATCGTCGACGGATAACGCCTATTAACTGCTACTGAACGACGATGCGTTTGAAGTCGCCTTCAGCTCCGTGACCTTTTAACGCAAAATTTCACGTAGAATCCGAATTTCAACAAGTGAAATAAATGTTCATCTTCCTTTTTTAATGAGTTTTTCTTGCATGATACGGAGAGGATACGATGTGGATACTGTGAGGATACGCTGTAGCGTATCCGCTCCGTTCGTTCGGTCCGCCAGGGACACTTAATACCTCTTTTTCTGACAACATTTTTTTCTTAAAAGTCTGGTATTCCTCTGCCTGCTTTTTGTGCTGAATTATTTCTGTGGACTCTTAACTATTATTAAGGACACTTAATTCACAAAGATCGCACATATCGGTATGTGGTCTCTTAAACTTGAATGGCAAATTATAATTAAAGTGCCATTTTATTTTAACGACTTGATAAAATGTTCACTTTATAAAAAAATAATTTTTATCCGTTGCACTAAATTAGTCTTTAGAAACGTAAACAGGCAGGGCTTTTGGTGGCGACGCATTGTTGGCACTAACTGTGCGCTCTTCTGTTTTCCTGCGGAAGTATTTTAAAGAAATTCGCACGCGGAAAATTCGCAGAAAAAACAAGAGCGAGTAGAATCGGCAGAAACTAGGCGTAGTAGAATCTAACGGTGAGATGAATTTATGTAAAAAATTCCAAAAAATTGTATTATATCCTAATAAATATTTCACCCGCTGGAAGTTTCGTTCACTTGAAATTACCCAGATAAACAAAGTGATCGAAAATTCTCTCTCCTAATAGATATGACAGGACGGCGGTGTGGTTGAGGCGCCGAAGTATTCGAACCTCTCACGCGCTCGATCTCTCTTCGACGCGCTGTTTGAATGCTCGTATTTTTTTAACGATTCATTCTGTTGAAGTAATACTTTTCAGAAAACTTCATTATACCCTAATGAACATTTCTTCCGCTGGAAATTTGGGCTTACTCAAAATTCCCTCAATAAACGAAGCGTTTGAAAGTTGCGTAACATTATTTTGATACTGCTTGGCAAAAAAATTAACAGATTTTTTTTATCACAAAATCCAGTTTTTTCACTTTCTTTCAGAAACAGTAAAAGATACAACTTATTGAAAGAGGATAAAAGATGCGCCATGAAATTTCCTACAAAGCTATATGTTTCAAAAATTTAATTTTCAAAATCGATTTTAAAAACAACAGGGGCCAACCGGAACGACCATGTGCATTTTATATGCCCTTACACTATCCAGCGGCTCAATTGTGTAATTTTCACACTAGAATATCCGTATATTTGAAATAGACAAAACTAGGAATATGTTACGTACATAAGGGTGGTCCAAAAACATTTTTTTTAGAGGGCAACGATACCATATGGGTGTGACACCCCTAACACACCCCCACGGTACCCTGAAAACTACCCTTAAAACCAAAAATGTCCATTTTTTATGAAATCCACTTTTTGAGCACTTTATTCTCGTTTTTTTTCACTTAAAATTATTTGTATTAGTCTAGTGGAATATTTATCAACATTGGTTAATAAATTTTCAATTATTTGAACAAATTTAATTTGTTTGAATAATTTTTTTTTTCGATTTTTTAAAATAATAATTATGATTTTTCCTTCAGTGGAATATTGATCAACACTGGTTAATTAATTTTTAAATGTTTAAACAAATTCCATTTTCTTAAATAATTTTTTTTCAAAAATTCGTTTTTTTTTATAAAAAATATTACTGTGTTATCGTTAAGTGACATACATTTATTTTCAGATATTTTCCAATCGTTGAGGTAATAAATTATTATTTATTTTCAACAACCTTTAATTTGTTTCAACAATATTTTTTTCACCAAATTTGTTCGTTTTTCTTTTCTGCTATTTATATTAAAACTTCTGATTGTTGGAAACAATAATTTTGTTATATTTCTGATTTGCCTCTTTTAGGCAAGACAGGCTGTTTCCGCGGCCGTACTCAATTGCATCAAATGCAGTACTGTTATATTCCCAATATAAAAAAAATCTTTTTATAAACAAGGAAACTAATTTTGTTGATAAATTTAAAATCTATATTGGTAGGTTATGGTAGATCATGAAAAGTTCTTACTTTTGGCAATCGATGCGACTCGAACACGCGAACAAATATATTATACATATTATAGTTGTTTTCCCAATATTAAAAAATTTTTTCTCATATCAACAAGACAAACAACATATTTTTTCCATTTATAAATCGGTATTGATAGTGATAGATCATAAGAGGTTGTAGAAAGTTCGTCAATAGGTCATTCGACGTGTCTCGAAGACGCAAACAAATATGTCAAGGACAGTACTGTGGTACTCCTAATATGAACAAAGTTTTTCTCATATAAACAGAATACACCAATTTTGTTTAAACTTCATAAATCGGTACTGGTCGGTCATAAAAGGTTCATCAATAGGTCAAGCGATGCGTCTTAAGGACGCGAACAAATACTATATATGTAATATTATTGTGTTTTGAATGTAAAAAAAGTTTTTTTCATATAAACAGAATAAACCATTTTTTTGAAACTTCATATCTCGGCAGGGCCGTTCCTGGACAGGATGCAATGTGTGCGTTGCGCACGGGCGGCCAGGCTTATCTTGTTGGGGGGCGGCCGCCCCGGCCGGCGCTAGATTTGTTTATTGCCCTACGACCCTACGTATAGCTTTAGAAAATCTAAAAGGTGCATACCTACTAGATACGATTAGCTAATTCATAATCTCACTTAAGGGCATGCTCTTCGGTGATCACGTGACCAACCCAGTCCTTGGTTATGAAATTTTTTTTGGTGTTCACCATGTCCAAACGCAATGATATATCGCTCTCAAAATTTGGAATATGGGAAATGAGACAATAAATTGCGTTTGTATATTTAGTTTCAGTACTAATTTTGAAAAAAATTATCCATGTGAAAAATAATGTGTACAATTTCATAACCAAGCTTGGTCATGTTATATCTACTTTACCGACGTTGAAAGTTTCTTTTTTTCTCCGCTAGAAATTGCTAAAAATGCTCCAAAAATAATGACAGGTTACGTGTGTGCAGATACTTTTTTTTTTTATTTGCAGCAAATGTGCAAATGTTATTGTTTATATTGATTTTTTAAAATGTTTAGACGATTTAGTCCAAAATTTGTGTCAGTTATCGACATACGCGAATCAAAAAATCTGAAATGCATCAAACCAAACATTACCTACAAAGTGCTCGACTCGAGTGGTAATATCCTATTTTATCAATTTATAAATAAAATTTCTCTGAAATTATAAACATATTGATGTATACAAACGTTCTTCAGTGCTTTTTATTCAATCGTTCAAATTCTAAACACGATATCTCAATCCGTGTGGACGTAGTGAGCACCAAAAAATATGAAAATAATTTCACACATTTATTTTTTACATGGATAATTTTTTTCAAAATTATTACTCAAACTAAATATACAAACGCAATTTATTGTCTCATTTCCTATATTCCAAATTTTGAGAGCGATATATCATTGCGTTTGGACATGGTGAACACCAAAAAAAATTTTCATAACCGAGGACTGGTTTGGTCACGTGGTCACCGTAGAGCATGCCCTTAAATAGCAATTTAGACAGAGTGAAGGTAGAGCAGACGTAAATTTGATGACTTTATTGCCCTACTATTACATTACTACACAGTTTACCAGTGTGAGGAAAACCAGAAGATGCTTAGTGCTTACCTGCCCCTACCTAATTCGTAATCATACTTGAAACACTTATGACCAAGAGTTAGCTAATCCTGCTAATAATCCTGCAGCATATTGCTGTATTTTTTTATTAAATTTATGAAAATACCGCGCTTTCTACCCTACTTTAAGCAGTATATTGCTGCACCTTTTATTAACTTGATGAAAATAGTGCGCTTTCTATCCTACTTAAGCGCGCTATTTTGAATTTCCTTAAGGAAAGATTATTTCACAAAGATTAATTCAATCGATGTAATTTTTAAGTGGGCTCATTAAAAAAATCGTTTAAACTGACAGCACTCTACTATATGTTATTTGAGTTAATCATATTTGAATGCTTTACAATTCACATTAAAAAAATTCATATATTCAATTCAATGAGTTTTAAGACGAAAAATTATCAACTTTTTGCTTTAAACGTTATTAATATAATAAAAAAACGAAAAATGTACGTTTGCCCCTTTTCGAAATATTTAGACTAGATTAATAAAATCACCAAATTTATTTATTTGTAATTTTTACATGTCCCAGAGAAAAAAAACGCTTACCTGGTTATCAGTGCAGGAAGAGAAAAAAAAGTCACTCATTGTAAAAGAACCAGGTGCAATAAATCAGTTCTTGTTGTTTAATGGGTCATTCTACTATCTCACTTTTGAATAATCGATTTTTTTTACATTTTTCGACAGGTTATATATTCAGAAATATCTTATCAAAATTTCACACAGAAATTCGGAGTCTTTCTATACTTTTGAGAGCTTGGAGCAAAAGCGCGTAGAGAGCTGAGTGCTTGTAAACATCGTAGCGTTGTTTCATTTTGTGCAATGTCGTTTAGTGAAAATGTTAGATATAAAGTGAAAGAGATTATCAAATCAGGAGGTTTCATTCAAACAAGCAGAAGGAATATTATATGGAACAGGGATCGCTGATTAAGTGTAAGTAACTTTTTCTTACAATTTTTATGTTCCAAAAACTTTAAACGTGTTTTTCTCGAAACAACGGTTTTGCGCTCTACGCGCACGATTTCTCACAAAGTTTTCAAACGCTTACTTTCAAATTTTCTACGTTTATTCTAAATATAAATATCTACAGAGTGACGAAGCGGTTTTTAAAATTTTCAATTTTATCATAGTTAAATTAACAAAAAAAAAGAGCAAAAAAACACGATTTTTGGAAATTTTTTGTTTAAACTGCCTTTGAATTCCAAACAAATTTTTACATTTTTGTCGAAAAAGAACTTGCAGCTAGTCTTTCAAAATACATTTGTAGCATACCGAATACTGCTTACATTGTGGGTTACAGTTGCAGCTGGGGAAATATCGTTTTCGAAACTAAAGATTATAAAAAATGATCTAGGAACAACAATGACCTGATATCGTCTGTAAAACTTTGCTATCATTTCTATCGGGTATGAAATTGCAAATTGTTTACAAATACGACAACTGATAGAAGCATTTGCTGAGATAAAAGCAAGGCGAGTACATTTTACTTGAAATTGTATGCGTATCGCAACAGCGATCTGGAAAATGCAGTAATAAACTTAACGTGGTGTTAATTTAAATCTCGCACTGAATGTTTAAATATATGTATATATAATGATACAAAATGTGTTATAATTACAAATTGAATTTTGGGGGTAGAAAAAGGGTGAAGGGGCCACATGAAAATATTTGCACACGGGCGGCCAAATGTCCAGGAACGGCCCTGTATCTCGGCACTGGTTGGTCATAAAAGGTTCATCAATAGGTCAATCGATGCATCTCAAGGACGCGAACAAATACTTTAAATGTAATATTGTCGTATTTTAAATATTAAAAAGAAATTCTTATATAAACAGAATAAACAATTTTTTGAAACTTCATAAATCGGTATTGGTAGGTCATAAAAGTTTTAACAATAGGTCGATCGATGCGTCTCAGAGATGCGAACAAACACGCTAGATGTTGTATTGTTGTATTTTGAATATCAGAAAAGTTTTCCTTATATAAACAGGATAAAATTTTTCTTTTTAAATTTCTAATCGCAAGAAATAACTACTTCTAGATGGTCGATCTACCTCAAAATCCTATCAGACCTGAATATCAATGCAAGCTACACTTCATCCAAATTTCATGATCGAGATGCGATGAACAGAAAAAAGTTACACACGCATGGACACATACACACTCACGGACATTTAAAAAAAAATTATTTTCGAGTTCCTGGGGTCGAATTATATCAAAATATGTCAAAAAAGTATACTTGAAAATTTAGGTCATTACAAACCTCCCTATATGAGGAAGCAAAACATAATTGTTTAAAGAATTGCTCATTATTTTTCATAATATTGTCTTTCAATAATAATGCCAGAAGTTTGCGGTTTTTTATGAAATATTCCAATTTATGTTCACTTTTCCCTGAGAGTGAATTAATAATTAGTAAAATTCAATAAATATAATTCTTTAAACGAACTATTGTTTATAACATCTTCTCCTATAGAAATTCTAGATAGTTACGGCTTTTTCTGAAATTTTCCACTTTTATGTCTTGAAAGCAAGCGGAAATGGGTATATTTCATTTTCAAAGAAAAAGTGTAACATGTGCGCTTATGGCTCTCGCCAACTCGAAAAGCGGTTTTTCGAAGTTCCAGCTTCAAAAATGCCCCGGCGACTCGTTTTTCAACCTAAAGGGTTCGTCTTGGGCTTAAAATTCCGGGAACTTGTCCGGCTATATGATTCTGTATGATGTATGTAACTCTATGCCGGTCATAAGGACCCTTTTCATGCGGACGCCCACATTTGTTCCTAACTAAAAAGTGAAAGAAAATCTGAAAAATTACGAGAAGATAGTTATGAACCATAATAAGCGTTTAAAAATTTATGTTTCTTAACTTGCAATAATTATTATCTTACGGAATAAAATGTGGACAAGAAATTAAAATTCTTAGAAAAAACCGCAACGCAACGCATTAATATAGGAGAAGATAGTTATAAACGATAATAATTTATTGAAACAAGCATGTTTGTTAAATTTCATTGAATATTACCTCACACTAAGCGAAAAGTTTGCAAAAAGTGAAATTAAGTCATTTTATTTTTCGGATACCCTTCTTTGCCCTTCTTCTCCAAGTTCAGCCCCCCCCCCCCCACCCGAAAAAATTCCTGGCTACGCCGCTGGCCATCAATATTGCCAAAGAAAACAAACAATTTTCAAGGTCAAAACTTTAAAAACCCACGTTTTTAAAACGAAAAGGGTTGTGTTTACAACATTTTTAAAAACCTCGTATGCTGATGTATTTCGATGCGTTGATAACGAGCATGGACATGAAAATACCTGCAAATATAATTTTCATTGTTAAAACTTGAAAAAATTACTTTTTTTTAGCGAAGTGTGAACACACTGTACACTATCGGTACCGGTAAAAATCATATTTAAAGCATACGGAAGAGACTGTCACGCATTTTAGAGTGATGCCATGTAATTTAAGAGTTATTGTATTAGTTTTTGGCTTTTGACGCTTTGGATGGAACGCATTCTATGTATATGTCACATTTTATCCTCTATTTGCGAATCAAGAATTACGATTAACCACCCGTGGAGGCTGGAAGGCACCCCTGTGACTGGACATAGAAATAATGTTGGTCAAACCTCAACCCCTTTCGAACGTCTCGTGGGGGGCGGGAAGGCACACCAGTGACTGTCACACAAATTAGGTTGGTTAAACCCCTACCCTTTTTTAACGTCTCGTGAGGGCGGGAAGGCACCCCTGTGACTGGTCACAGAAATAAGGTTGGTCAAACCCTTACCAATATCTCGATATCCAATAATCTCGATTAATACTCTCCATCCATAATTGCTTAAGCTTAGAATCGTTTGGGATTTGTCTTAAGTAAAAACCTTGGCCAGAACTATTACGGCAGTAGAGAATGCAACACGACACTATTGTTTTTTCATTAAAAGAGTGTATTCTCATAACAAACACTACATGAAAATATGTGACACATAACCTTTTCTTAACGCTTTGCTTCTTCTTTGTTTTTGGCTTTTTGATTAAAGTTTTGCTGAGTGAAACATCTAGAATACTTGAAATGTTTCGCGCTTCGCTACGTATTTCCGATTCCGGTTTCGCGTGAATTTCTTTCTAAAAAACCGTTTTTTACATTCTCATCATTTATGATGAAATGTCGGCCCGACTCTAGGCAAGTGATGGCCTGACCGTCAGTATAATATCGGCTTGTACAAGTCACTATAATGCACCCGACGGTCGGTCAAAACTTGGTCCGAGTATGAGCAGACCGTCGTATAAACTCTGGTTCATTGTTTCAAAAAGATCGTGAAAGTACGGTCGGCCCAACTCTGGGCAAGTGATGGCCTGACCGTCAGTATAACATCGGCTTGTACAAGTCGCCATGATGCATCCGACGGTCGGTCAAACCTTGGCCCAAATATGGGTCAGCATATAAGAGGTTGAAAAAATTCAGGAAATTGAAGCGTAGAAAAGTTGATGATGATGGGAACAGTAGTAATCTTAACAGCGAAGACAATATTTGTAATGACGATACCATTAGCGCTTCCAAAAGCCTCATTGAAGAAGTTGGTCAGGAGTTAAAAGTTGCAATCCCTGAAGATTCGAAGTAAATGTAATCATTTAAATTCTATTTACATATATTTGTATTCAAAAGTTCTACGTTTTTCAACTTTGAATGGTGTTGCAACGTACAGTTATAAGTAATGAATTTAAAAACTTTTTCCGCTTCAATAAGTTATACATATTTTCAGAATTTTTAAATAATTGTGAACTTTCTTAGAATCTGTTGTAGATTCATCTGGAAAATTTTTTGGTAGTCAAGAATTCCAAAATAATAACTTTTGTTCATTTGAAGCAATTTTTTTCCTTTTGTACTCTCATCCAGCCTCTTTCTAAATCTTCTATACTTTCCAGAATATTTTTCATTATTTCACAGAATCTCTCTGGATTTTTCAATGAGATTTCAGAATCTTTTCAACTTTACCACAATCTTAAACAAAATTTCTGAAATACCTACTTTAGCATTTTTTAGACTAGAAGATTGGGGAAGACTTTGCAAAATTCTTTGTTAATCTTCTAGTTTTATATGTGGAAAAATTCTATTAATTATTTATTATCAAAAAACTGAATACTGTGTTTCTTGAATTTCAAATCTTCAAATAATATTGTACTGATAACCTTAGACATGTTTCTTCGACTTTTAAAGCATTTCGTTTAAAACAATGTAAAGGGGATTCTGTAAAAAGTTTTGATACGTTGATTTCACAGTCATTGCGACATCCTAATAACTGAAGATTCTTCAAGATTGTCTGTAACTTGCCATACCATATTATACCTTTTCAGATTCTTTGAGACAGAGTTTCAAACTTTAAATTCGGATTCATTCGTTCATGATCTGAAAAGTGGAATAGGTACTGAGCACAATCTTTTATCAGACACATGTACAGATTGTGGAAGCGAAATAGGAGAAGCAAGAAGCGAGATTCAAATTCTTTCACAACAGAGTTTCAAAAAGCTAAGACTACGTTAAAAACTTGTGAAATGGGCTACTGAAAATTTGAAGTTCCTTCCGCACACAGTTATTGATGAACTCTTACAGCTGTTAAGATCAGAAGATAATTATGACCTTCCAAAAACTGCAGAAACTTTGCTAAAGACAAAGAGAACAGAAGGTGCGGTTACGGAAATGCTGTCCAAGAAGGGAAAATTTGGAGAGTATGCTTACTTAGGTATTAAATTCGGATTATCAAGAATAGTAAAATCTGATTTCGACGAGGATAAAATCACAGTCATTGCGAATATAGATGGTTTAACGCTCTGCAATAAATCAGGTATTGAAATGACTCCAATTTTGATGCAAGTCTTTCACCCAGATTATTTTTGTACCCCTTTTGTTGTTACACTCTATAGTAGAAATTCGAAACCCGACAGTCCAAACGAATTTTTAAACCACGTCGTAGAAGAGTGTTCGTAGCTTATAAAAACGGAGTTGAAATCGATTCAAAAAAATATGATTTCGATTCAAAAGGTCTGGTTTGTGATACACCGGCACGAGCTTTTATTAAGTGCACTAAAGAACACACCGAATTTCGCGATTGTGAAAGGTGCACTATAAAAGGAGGAAAAATAAAATCTATGGTACGCTCAGAAAAGAAAGTCGTGGCGCAAGTTTTCCGACTTTCATCTGAAATAGAAGTAGCAGGTACTGAAATCATCATGCGTTATCCTCTCATCAGCAATGCAAACAAAACCAAAGAGCATTCCTACAATTCTGAGATCTCTTACACAAGCGTCGAAATAAAAAAGTTTCAAATTGGTACGATGTATCCTAATAATCTTGTTCAATTGAACAATGGACCATTTTTGCAAGTCATTAGGATTGTTTCTCGTACCGATGAATTAGATTTAAACAATTTTTTATGGAAGGCTTCATTATCTCCAAAGTTGAGAATGTTTTTGAAAAGCCAATCAAATCAGAAGAAATCGGAATCTACAAAATTCGAAAGATGCCATCTACCAATGAAGTATCTCTACAAAGTCTATGCATGTCTGAAATCAAGAGAAAGTGTATTCTGATGATTCTTGGCAAAGGATCTTACATTGTAAGTTGTTGTTGGCGTGCTGTTGGCCCGTCGTGGGTGTGGTGAGCCCACACTTGTAGTTATTTACTACAAGAAACTATCCTCCTAGAAACACTACCCGAATCGGGTAGTGTCACGCCTACCCTGAAAGGGGAATGGCTTAATGGTATACTTACTTACTTACTTGAGAGGATTCACCTCTTGAGAAGTAAACTTCTTTTCAGTACATTGGTGTACAACAAATGTAGAAGAGTAACATTTTATTAAATAATGATAGTTTGATGTTTATATTCTTTCAATAACAAAACATTTTTCAATATTTTATGTATTTTTATTTGTCCTTCCTCAGAAAATATAGTAAATTGAAATTACTTAATTGGAAACATTTAAAATAAGGAAAATTTTAATCACTCAAAGTTGCATGCAATTCGCTTTTTATCGTGATGTCATTCCTCTTATACTATTTTTCATCTTCACGTCACGCTCAAAACGTTAACATTAACGCTTCGAGCCTGACGACCCCTATTTCTGTCTAAAGCTCCCTTGAGCCATTTTCCTGTTCTATGGCAAATATTTTTGGCAGTGACCGAATTTCCTAATAAGTTGGTGATAACCTCTGTAAATAGAATTATTATGTTTTAAAATATGCGACCGTAATCGAAGTTTGTATTGCAATTAAATTTTTTTGTTCAATTGACAAAAAACAGAGTTGTTTCAGTAGATCGAAAACCGCTTAAGGCTTTCAAAATTATGAATGTTAAAAAGTCGGATAAGTACCAAAAAAAATATTTTCAAATTTAAGATTCAACCACGAGAAAAACGATTCACGCATAAACATTCAAAAATGTTGAATGAATTATAAATTAATATGAGACGTCATTTCGAAAAAATCTTAATCTGTTCCTCTCAAAAGTAATGGAAAGCCGATAAATGCTAAAAAGTACAACATTTCTATGAGGTGTAACAGAATTGTTACAATAAAAAGGAACTCGGGGCGACCCTGCACGAAAGGGGTTGCCAGGCCGCACCCGAAAGGATTCGGAATCCCCCGAAGGGACCCGAGGTCCCAAGCGATAGCGCGGCTCGTAACAGTGTTCGCTCGTACTCTCGACTGTTAACTGCTAGCTGTGATTACCGGGTATTTTGGGGTTGCTCGACCCTTAGTGCTATCTCTTCCCCTGAAGCCAAGCTGTTTCGCCGTCCAACGAAAAGGGATTTGCTCCTCGCTCCACAACGGCCCTTGTTAGGACCACTTATCCTCATCGCCAGGGCATCCGAAAGCCCTTATCACCTCTCCGGCCATCTACCACTCGCTGAAAGATCTTCACCAATGTAAGTGACAAATAAATGCGATCATTTTTATAGAAGAAGTTTTATTGGTGTTCGACCCTCTTCTCTCGGGTCCTGTTCCCACTTTCCCTTCCTGGTAGGCATTCTCGCCATAGAGGATACTTCAAATTCATTGATAATTCAATTCAATTTGAAACTAGATCATATAGAAGCTTCATTAGCATTTTAAAAAAAATGGGCGAAAATATCCGACTTCATTTTTTGATGATCGGAATTAAGCAAAAAATAATAATTAAATTGTAGATTTCTGATTGGATAATTATTAAATTGTTGAATAAGTATTTGGAATAATTTCATACAATTATTCATGCAATTTTTTCTAGAACGTTTGAATTTTCTATGTTCTTTTCAAATTTGTTCAATCGTATAAATTTCCTCAATACCTTTGAGAATTTTCCAGATTTTTGTTCTATCATAAACTGCCTCCACGTCGTACCTTTCTACATTATTTTAGAAGTCTTTCAAAAACTCGAAGTTTTTAATAAAAATTTGTAAAGTGCCTCAAGAGTTCTGAGAAAGTACAAAACACGTTCAAAGATTTTGTAAGAGTTCAGAGAATTACTGATTATTCCAAAAGATTCGGAAACAGTCTGGTTTGGGATAAATATTCAAGAATTTTGAAAGATTCTTTTAAAAGAAGATTATTTATTTGAGAAATCCACGGGCAAAGCCCTTTATTACAACAAAAAATAAAGAAAAGAAGTCTTGAATTCTAACTAAAATAAAGATTCATATCAATACGATTGTTGAGACTATTACAACTGTACTTATAACTAAGCCTAAGCTGCACTGTTATCTCTTAAATTAATAATTTTCTTGAGAGATGACCTGAAATGCGCCGGAGAATCGTCAAAATAGTCAATTGTATCACAATAGAGATTAGCTTCTTTGCAGATTCTCGAGATCACAGAATTTTGACCGTAATTAGTGCGATGGTATGGGATGTTGAACAGTATACTACTTCTTGATGATCTCCTAGGTACACGCAAGCTAATTTCTGACAGTAAATTAGGACTATCGATCACATTGTTTAAGATGTTGTCATGGTCACATCTACGCATAGGCATGCCTAGCTGCCGGGCCGCGAAGCGCAGGAAGCGGTTCTGTATGCGTTCGAGTCTGATTTTGCCAATAAAGTTTCGAGGTGACCAAACTATGGACGCGTATTCTAAATGAGGTCTAACAAGGGAGAAATAAAATGTCCTTAGGGTGAGCAACTTATTAAACTTCGAGGCATTCCTCTTGACAAAACCCAGGGACCTGAGTGTCTTGTTTATTACGTCTATGACCTGTTCCTCATATGTTAAATTAGCTTGAAGGAGAACCCCTAGGTCTCTAACACATAAGACCCTCTGCAGCTCTTGGTCTGCGATTATGTAAAATTGTTCACAGACTAGTTTTCTTCTCGAAAATGAGATTACTACGCATTTTTTCACATTAAATTACATCCCGTTCAAATCGCACCAAGCCTGCAAGCGATCAAGATCGTACTGCAACTCACTGCAATCTAAACGGGACCGGATGACTTTATAAAGTATCAGATCGTCAGCATATAGTAAAAAAAGGCAATATTTAATTGCAGTATGAATGTCGTTTACATGCAGAATGAACAACAGAGGGCCCAAGTGAGATCCCTGAGGCACGCCCGATGTTTCGTGAAAAGCTTGAGAATAACGGTCTCTTATGCGGACAGATTGAAATCTGTTGCTCAGATAGCTCGTGAGCCAGGAGAGCATGTTCGCGGAGACTCCCAGAGCTCCGAGCTTTGCCACAAGACTACCATGGTCGACTTTATCGAAAGCTTTAGAAAAATCGGTGTAGATCGCATCAACTTGTTGACCGGCCTCAAGGTTGTTTGACAAATAGTTTGTATACTCACAAAGGTTTGTGATCGTAGACCTCCCTTTCCTAAAGCCGTGCTGCTCATCTATAAGTACATTGGCTGAAGCTAGAGATAACTTATCATGTACGATGCTCTCAAATATTTTAGGAATAACACTAAGGATTGTTATTGGTCTATAATTCTTGACGTCATTCCGATTTCCATCTTTGTGGATAGGAATGATCATACCATTTTTCCAGACTGACGGGAAGTACCCGTTAACAATTAATTTGTTGAAAATGATTTGAAGCGTTTCGACTAGTGCGGGGCAGCATGACTTTATCAGGGAGTTCATCAATTTTCATTTAATATCTTCTGCGCCTATATCTACAAAAGAAAAATCGATAATGTCAGATAAGGAAGTTTGAAATTCAAGCTCAGTGGGACTAGTGTATACTGAATTGAAATAATTGGCAAATAAGTTTGCGATGGATTCATTTGTATCAGCATGTTCATCTCCCAAGAACATTTGGCTAGGTATATCGTTGTTCTGCTTAATCGAATTGACATAAACCCAGAAACGTTTCGGATTGGCAATAATAGAATTTTCAGTTTTTATAATATAATCGTTGTAACATTGGTCGGACAATTCACTGCTCAGCACTCTTAGAAATGAAAATTGCAAGTAGTCGTTTAAATTGCGTGTGCGTTTGTACGTTGCGTGAGCAGCCTTTTTAGCTAAGATTAAATTAATTAAGTCACGGCTAAGTCATGGAGGAAAGCTGGAAGTTTTAAAGTTTCTAACAGGTACAAAAAAGTCGAAGGCTAGATACAAATGAGAATAGACAATATCAACAGTCTCATCTACCGTTTCAGTTATAAATAAGTTTGACCAGTCAATTTCCCCTAAATACGTGCAGATCGCAGAGAGATTAGCGTTTTTGAAATCGGGTCTAGTATTATGATTTACACTAGTATTGGCTTTGAGTGAACCGCTCTTAATGACTAGGTCAAGTAATAGGGGAGGATGATAATCATAAACGGGTAGTAGGAAATCAATAGCCACGCGACATTTGTCTGGGTTGTAATTAGTAAAAATGAGATTCAAATAGGAGCCATGAACGTTGTGATTGTCATTAACTTGGGTCAAATTTAAAAAATCTAAAGAGTCAGAAACAACGTTCACAAACTCAGCTTGTAATCTAGACGATCCAGCCTTTGCTGAGCACCTAGGACCCCTGTCAAGATTTCTGTTCCAATCCGCGTAGGGCATGTTAAGGCGCTTCGTCAGGCTTGATTTTTAGCCCATGTATTCGTTTTGACATGATTCCCGCTAAACGGATGAATTGTTCGATGTAATATTTGAACCACATAATCTGAAGGGCATAGTGCCTAACAAGTCAGTCTCTTTTTTTTTGAAAAATGGTCTTGTTTTTGTTTTTTTCTTATTATCGAAAATCTGCTTTATTTATGCGCCTGTAAACGAGCAATCCGCCACCGGGAAAGTACCCCCGTTGAACCGAAAACAGGCGCTCCGAATTTGAAAGGAAATTTATCGTAATTCACCGTGAACTTTTTCGAGGCTGCTGATCCCAGGGGGTCGGTCGTAACTCATCCGCCCTCTCCATTGTTGCATCCTGACACGATTCGAGCCGCTTGAACGAAATTGATAATTATTCAAATATGCAGAAATTCAATTTTTATATGCTGCATTAGGTTCATTACATAATTACGAGACGATTAAAAAAAGATAGAAAAAAATCGGTTAACCCGTTCAATTTCTGTGGGGAGTTTTAGTAATTTTCCATCTTATTGAAGATTATTACCTTCAATTTTCAGAATATTGACCAATTTTCCTAATCCTTTTTTCTCATTTTTTTCCAAATTATATCATTTTCAAATGTTATCAGCTAATAAAAGTTTCATCGATCCATGTTTTGCGGAATTTTAGATATTGTAACAGTACTCATTGTCGGCGGGTAATTTACTTTGGTCTTTATCGAAGGAAAAAAGCAGATTCGAGGAGATCAGATAATTACACATCGGAGTAATTAATTAATTACTCAATTGGTGATAAGTCAATTCGTTATTGCTTCCTCATAGAGGGAGATGTGTAATTACATAAATTTTCGAATATACTTTTTTGGCAGATTTTGATATACTTCGATCCCAGCAGCTCGAAAAGAAAGTTTTTAAAAAATGTCCGCGCGCACGCGCGTGTGCGTGTGTGATACTTTTTTCTGTTCACCATATCTTGAAAAGTAAAAGAGCTATGATCATGAAATTTTGATAAAGTGTAGCTCGGATTGATATCCAGGTCTGATAGGTACTTTGTACTTTCATCAGAAGAAATCTTGAATTATGTTGTTGAAAAATAATTTTTTTTTGTTGAAACTCGTTTCTTTTTTGAAATTAATTTTCTACACTGAAAATGTTATTTCAATTTTTTGTTGAATATTGATACTTTTTCATATTTAGGATAATTAATTATTAATTATACCATTAAACCATTTCCCTTTCAGGGTAGGCGTGACACTACCCGATTCGGGTAGTGTTTCTAGGTTTTTCTTGTAGTTATAAATAACTACAAGTGTGGGCTCACCACACCCACGATGTGCCAACAGCACTCATGTCAGTATTCTTGAATGGTCACCCATCCAAGTACTAACCGCGTCCAACGCTGCTTAACTTCAGTGATCTGACGAGAACTGGGGTTTTCAGCGTGGTATTGAAGTATTTTTTTTCATTTCAAATGAAAATTGAAAATTATTTTACCTTTTTCGTTGAAAGTTTGTTCGAAGTTCGTCTTTTTTGATAGAAAATTAATCTTCTTGCTTGAAATGTATTCTTTTTTGGTTAAAAATGCAACTCTTTGGTTGAAAATTAATCTTTTACACTTAATAAATCAACTACTTTGCGGAAAATGCGTCTATTTGGTTGAATTAAACTATTTCTTATTTAAGATTAACATCTTTCTTGTTTGAAATGTCAACTGTTACATGTTTCGTTGAGAATTCATCAGCTCTTTGGGTTGAGAATTAAACTATAGTTTCAACTTTTATACTTTTTTTATACTTCTTTAAAAATTTGACCACTTGCTAGAAAATGTCTCTTTGTAGGTTCAAAATTAAATTATTTAGTTAAAAATATAACTATTTTCTTGAAAATTCTCTTCTTTTTCTGGATATTTTGAACTATTTCGTTGTAAATGCAACTGTTTGGTTGAAACATAGTTTTGTGGTAGAAAATTGAAATATTTGCTTGAAAATTATTTCTTATATTGAAAACTTCTCCTTTAAGGTTTCAAACTCAACTGCTTTCTAAAACATTAGACTTTTTAGGTAGGAAATGCAATTTATTTCCACTGGAAATATTAGAAATTTCAAGCGTTTAATACAAACATTGTAACTTCTGATGCAGAAAATGCAGAATCTTGGACGGTCTTCCTATATTCCCGGATTTTCAATTTCAAGATTACTTCAATTTTCATTTATTTGATTATTATCCTAAATATGAAAAAGTATCAATATTCAACAAAAAATTTAAATAACATTTTCAGTGTACAAAATTAATTTAAAAAAAGAAACGAGTTTCAACAAAAAAAAAATATTTTTCAACAACATAATTCAAGATATCTTCTGATGAAAGTACAAAGTACCTATCAGACCTGGATATCAATCCGAGCTACACTTTATCAAAATTTCATGATCATAGCTCTTTTACTTTTCAAGATGTGGTGAACAGAAAAAAGTATCACACACACACACACACGCGCGTGCGCGCGGACATTTTTTAAAAACTTTCTTTTCGAGCTGCTGGGATCGAAGTATATCAAAATCTGTCAAAAAAGTATATTCGAAAATTTATGTAATTAAAA
The DNA here is from genome assembly GCA_932195095.1 of Andricus curvator. Lineage (NCBI taxonomy): Eukaryota > Metazoa > Arthropoda > Insecta > Hymenoptera > Cynipidae > Andricus > Andricus curvator. The sequence goes on from CAKNYM010047719.1 coordinate 63,544, forward strand.
ATCTCCCTCTATGAGGAAGCAATAACGAATTGATTTATCACCAATTGAGTAATTAATTAATTACTCCGATGTGTAATTATCTGATCTCCTCGAATCTGCTTTTTTCCTTCGATAAAGACCAAAGTAAATTACCCGCCGACAATGAGTACTGTTACAATATCTAAAATTCCGCAAAACATGGATCGATGAAACTTTTATTAGCTGATAACATTTGAAAATGATATAATTTGGAAAAAAATGAGAAAAAAGGATTAGGAAAATTGGTCAATATTCTGAAAATTGAAGGTAATAATCTTCAATAAGATGGAAAATTACTAAAACTCCCCACAGAAATTGAACGGTTTAACCGATTTTTTTCTATCTTTTTTTAATCGTCTCGTAATTATGTAATGAACCTAATGCAGCAAATAAAAATTGAATTTCTGCATATTTGAATAATTATCAATTTCGTTCAAGCGGCTCGAATCGTGTCAGGATGCAACAATGGAGAGGGCGGATGAGTTACGACCGACCCCCTGGGTTCAGCAGCCTCGAAAAAGTTCACGGTGAATTACGATAAATTTCCTTTCAAATTCGGAGCGCCTGTTTTCGGTTCAACGGGGGTACTTTCCCGGTGGGCGATTGCTCGTTTACAGGCGCATAAATAAAGCAGATTTTCGATTAATAAGAAAAAAACAAAAACAAGACCATTTTTCAAAAAAAGGAGACTGACTTGTTAGGCACTATGCCCTTCAGATTATGTGGTTCAAATATTACATCGAACAATTCATCCATTTAGCGGGAATCATGTCAAAACGAATACATGGGCTAAAAATCAAGCCTGACGAAGCGCCTTAAAATCGCCTAGAATAGTGAAGGTGGCATAAGGGAAGCAGTTAGAGACATCTTCTAAGATCACACAGAAATTAATATATCTGTTAATGCTAGAATTTTAAGGGATGTAAAAAGCACCTAAAATGTGCGTTGTAGAGCCTACTGCAAGTTTTACAATAATGTGTTCAACTGTATTGATAATGGAGAGAATGCGAATACAACTCAGACTGTGACGGAAGGCCAGTAATACCCCTCCTCCTCGTACGCAATCGCTTGACAATTTGCAACGATCTCCACGGAAAAGATCAAAGCCCTCGAAGCCTAATTCGGAAGAATTAATAGTTTTATTTAACCAAGTCTCAGTCAAGACAATAACACTGTAAGAGATCTGGGGAACTGCACTACGTAACAAATGCAGTTTGGTTCGTATGCCCCTGACATTCTGGTAGTGTATTTCTAGGCACAGGCCACTGGTACTCACACATACACAGTTTAAAGAGGGTTTACTCACACTACTTTGCGAATTTTCCTCTATTATGATTTGCTCGCAGGCTGGATCGAGACGGTCCTTGAATTCTTGCGTTGACCCATTTTCCTCACAACTGGGATCCCTTGGCGAAAATTCAGTTCGAGATTCTCCTCCTCACCCTGGCGACGGGTCTCCAATGTGGTTTTTATTTTGGAAATTTCCTGCAGCTGAATTTTGGTTTTGTCGAATGCGAGCCAAAGTTCGTTCAGTTTCGCATCGTTCGTGGATTTTCTGTGCTTCAAGAATGCGTGGAGCAACGCATGCGCTGACTCTTCCGTTTCGCACACTATTTTGACAGGACAAGGCTTTACTTGCTGCTGCGGAAATACTCCAATTCTGAATGTTTTCTTAATTTTCAAGTTATTTGGGACAACGCCCGAAAATATGTCATTAATAACAGACGAGGGAGTAACAATAGGAGCAGTGTCGTTAGAACTAGGGGTAGCATGCTCAGGAATACCAAAAAGAATTAAATTCCCTTTTTTAGCATTTCTCTGTACTATTTCTAGCATGCATTTCCGAACAACCGCTTCCTCGTCTACTGATTGCGCCCTAGAGTTTTGAGATTCGAGATTATTAGGCCTACCTTCTGCAGACTCAACTTTCTTTGACAGGTCCTCAACTACTTTCTCTGTTGTTTCAACTCGGACAATAACATTGTCGATCCTAGAGGACAGGCTGTCGATTTTGGACGAGAGATCAGCTACAGATGTTGAGACTTCATTCAGTTGGAGCTGAAATCTGGTGAATGCATTTTTGATAACTCGTTCTACGTCCTGTATGGTGAAGAAATTTGCCTGGACCGTTGGGACAGGTGACCGTTGACGTGGAGCACAACAGCGAGAATATGCTCCATTATCGAGGAGTCTGATACTCACTGCACAGGATGGGTGGTAGGGGGTATTGCACTTGGGGCAAAAAACCGCGTCTACCACTTTGGAGATGCACCCGCGACAGATCACTTCATTATGGAGAGTCTTTGTCTCTTTTTGCCCGCCGGATGCCATGACGAGGAGAACGCAACCGTAGAAACACAGGAAGAACACTCGTGCAGCTTTGAGGTTAGGTCAACTTCAGAAAAATTCCAAACTATGAAGGAACTTATCAATCGCAGAGCTAGTAAACATATTTTTCCGGTAAAGGACTGGGTCCCGCCGGGTCGTTACGGGTAATTTTTTTTACCGGTAACGACTATTTTTTTACCGGGTTTTGAACCGTACATGAAATTCTAGGAATTCACGGAATTCAGGGAATTAACGAAATTCAAGGTGTTCACGAAATTCACCCCTTGCAACAGCTCGTGGCGGTCGGATGGTGCCCCTGTGACTGGACACAGAAATAATGTTTCTCAAACCGCTAATCCTTTCCAACACTTCGTGGGGGCGGGAAGGCAGCCCTATGTCTGGTAACAGAAATAATGTTCATCAAACCCCTACTCCTTTCCAACACTTCGTGGGGGCGGGAAGGCACCCCTATATCTGGTCACAGAAATAATGTTGATCAAACCCCTACCCCTTTCCAACATTTCGTGTGGGCGGGAAGACACTCCTGTGACTGGTTACAGAAATAATGTTGGTCAAACCCCTACCCCTTTCCAACACTTCGTAGGGGAGGGAAGCCACCTCTGTGAGTGGTCACAGAAATAATGTTGCTCAAAGCCCTATCCCTGCATCTCTCTGATCCGTCTTCTGTGATTAATCACAGAAATAAGTTCAGTTTTACCCCTAACCTTTTCTAATTTTTTTTTAGTCTGCGACGTCAACTAGCAAGATGGCCGATATTGAGGATCAAACAGTAGCATTAAACACATGGGAGAAAAATTAATTTTTTAATATTTCTGCCAGCAGTCTAGGCTCTAACCTTAAAATATGCTTTTTACGGGTACCAACAATTTCTTTTTTTACTGGCACCGGCTTTGCATACACAACCTTTTAAATAATGTAAATTGCTCCGAATTCTCCGAATTTTTACACAATCATTGCAGTGTTTGTAATTCCTTCACAATTAGTCTAGTTAGTCTTCTGCTAAGCTACTAGTGAATGAAAATGTACTTGTTAAGTGAATCCCGCAGAATTCTCACGAATTTGGTAGAATTTGCTTCAAAATGTTTTTTTGATGTGTTAACATCTTAGACCTCGATATAGGGAGTCGCGCCTGATTCAAATGAAACCATGACTGGATAGTGTAACGCAAGCCTCTGACACACTCGTTGTGTCTTATGTCACAGACCGGAGGCTTGCTTCTCTTCACCGACTGAAAGGAGCCCCTCAGTTTCTCTCTCTCTCCCTCTCCCTTTTCAAACAATTTTAACTTAGAAACAGTACAATTTAGCGATTATAAGTTGTTTCTTGAGAAATCTAAATTGAAAAATGTCATTTACAAATTAAAAATTAAAAAAATAAAACAATGAAAATTTTAAAGTTACATTCAGCACCCTGATTAATTTAAAGAACTTATCAATATTGATATGAAGTCAGGTTTTCATAACTGAATTAAAACAAATTAATAGAACAGTATTCTAACAGACTTGCAGGAAATTATCTTTAAAATTAGCCCAGAAACAATAAAAAATGATTATTTCCGAATTTATTGATATTTTCCGGAAACATTAACATTTGACGTTTTTTCAAACAACTTCTAATAAAATTAACACATACTGGCTTTCATGTATGCCCATAAAACGGGTACTTTTATCACCTTTCATGCAATAATTGAGACAAAATCTACAGTTTATTATTATTAAAACTAGGGTGCTTGTTCAAACTATTGGAAAATAGATGTCCAGAAATTTTTGCACGACATTGCATTTAAGAGAAAATAAATTTTTATACTCCTGCATGTGCGTGAGTTATTATTTGCTTGATGTAAGATTTCAATTTCAGTTAACGTTTACCGAAGATGTTTACACATAAATCTGTCTTGGGTCGTATTTTAGGACGCACATAATGTTTTTTATTAATTTAAAGGGTTTTTAATACTTTCAACCTATGAGAATACAGATTAAATTATTTGGAATTGAAAGATTTTTAAATTCTTCAAATTCCTCTGAATTCGCTGAATTCTACTAAATCTCTCGCAACTTTCGTAATTTTTACCCAATAAGTCAGGTTAAGTCGACGACCTAGCTACCAGTGAATGAACATGTACTCGTCTTTTGAATTCCGCAAAGCTGTCAAGAATTCTGTGGAATACCTTCCAACACTTTAGAATTCATTTAAAGAATTTTAAATACTTTTCACGCTATGGAAATACGCAATCAATAGTTTAGAAGATGTAAACAGACTCATAAATCCTATAAATTCTTCCGAATTTTTCTGAATTCTAATAAAATCATAGCACTTTTCCTAATTATTTCCCAATTAGTCAAGTTAGAGAGTCGGCGTAGGTAGACTGAAAGAAGATGTGCCCTTTATTTGAATTCCACACAATTCTATAAAATTCTATAGAAATACATTCGATACTTTTGAATTAATCAACAGATTCTGTGAAATGCTAGTGAAATGCTATACTGTTTGCAGTATATATTTATTCATCCATGTATACCTTGCGGTTTTTACATGTTTTAACCCTTACAGAAAAACCTTAAAGTCTAAGAAACTATAAAAACCTGTACAAACTCTTAATAGTTTAATGTCGTAACATCGAGATTCGTTACGTTAATTTAACACAGGTACTTAAGCTTATACTCTACAAATCAGTCGCATTTTCTTTCCTCTTGCTTCTTTTTCAAAAACCCTAGCATACACGCAGAGGATGAGGTGCGGTTTTCCACTTTAAGTTTCAAATACTAATTCTTCAAAATCCCTCCCTTCCTTTCCACCTGCCCAATCGTTCATCCCTTCCACGCATTTTTTTTCTAATACCTCAATAGTCCCTTCGCATTTTAATGTATGGAACATGTTTTCTCCTCTTTTTTGTATATCTTTCTTATCATATCTAACATTCTACCTTTTATACCTATTTTCTTTAACCTTTCTACTAGTATCCCTCTATCTACTGTATCAGATGCCTTCTTGAGATCTAGAAACGCCGTATACTCAGGGGCGGCGCAGCCAGCATGGATGACATGGAGAACTCCAGACATGTAAATTTCCAACCATGGAAATTCCATACATGGAAAACTGGACGGAAAGATAAAAAAAATTTACTTTTGCTTCAAAAATATATCTCTTGTCTGGGTTCTGCACTGTTCTTTTTCGATTTCTGTTTTCGTCAATGGTATCGCTGAAAGCTTTAGCTCTTGTAATATTAGTGAGAATAAAAATTGTAATTTCGAAAATAGGAGTGAAAACGTAAACACTCAACAGAAGAAGGAAATAGACTGTGATGCAGAAAACCGCAAGTTTAAAGTTTTATAATATATTGTTTTTTACAATAATCATTTTTTTGAAAATTAAAAAAAAAATAGTTATCAATTTATTTACATATTCCACACCGGATTAGGAAACGTCAAACACTCATCTCTTCAATTTTTTTTAAACTTTTTTTTTGAATTTTCCGTAAGACTCCAGCTCGATCAGGACCCACGCTGCGGAAAATTTCGTAATACTAGCCCCCTAGCTCTATACTTGACCGGTTATTTTTACGGAAAATTTCGTAATACTAGACAGAACCTTTTTTTAGAACATTTTCAAAATTCAATTTCTCAAAATAACCCGATTTTTTTTCTTCAAATATTCTTTTTTATTCTACTCAAAATCATGCTAAAGAAAAGTTACACTGAAAAAAATAGTTGGTTGGTACAACTAATAAAGTAGGGGGGCCAACTACTTTAGTTTGTAATATATGTCTGTGCTATAGACACCTAGGGTTGGTTATCAGCTGTACGCACCTAGGGCTGGTTTCCAGCTGTAAGGTTGTTTGTAAGGGTGGTCGTTACCAGATCTCAAACAACTGACGTTTTGGGCGTGCGCGCGCCCTTTTAACGGGAAGGCTGCGTGGGCGTTGCGTGGGAGTTGCGCGGAGACTGTAGATATTTGGTGTAGGGAGATGCAAGCGGCGAGCTTCGCTGTCTTTCGTCGAAAATGGCTGTTAGGATTTTGTACCCGGCATCCAGGAGTGCCACTCCTCTATAATTTCTTGTTTCATTTCCATCGCCCCCTTTATGTATGGGAAATATCTGCGCTTCTTCCCAGCCACGGGCCAATTTACCTTCCTTCAAGAACCCATTGAGTATCCGGTGTACCTCCGAATCTCAAACTTTTGGTAGCTATTCTATGAATTCTATGGCAATGCCGTCTTCGCCTGCTACTTTTCCTTTCCTTAATCTGTCTACTACCTTCGCTACTTCGTCAAACGAGATTTCCCTATTTCTTTCCAAGTCGAAATCGCCTCCCTCCCCACTTCTCTGTTCTTCCTCTCCTTATTCTTTCGGTTTTCTCTCTCTTCCTGCCACCCCCCTATTTCCTTATGTACCGTGTCTGTTCATTTTCTTTCCTCTATTCCCTTCTGAGTTCCTGGATGTTCTGATTTAATATCCTGGCCTTCTAGAAGTTTCATGAAATGCTTCTTTTACTGAGCCTTTTTAATTCCGTTCCCTTTAAATCTCTGTTTTGGTCTCAACTCCCCTATTGGCCCCCAGAAATCGCCCATATTTTTACCATTCTTCACCTTCTCCCATTTCTGTTCCCTTACCCGATTATTTCTATCTTTGCAGTATTTCTTTAGTTTCCTCCTACTTGCTTTGTAGTCCTCATGTTCCCCATTACCTTTTGTTACTGTTTGCAGTAATATAAAATAATCAATCACATTTTATTAGTCATTCGTCATAATAAATTTTAAATTATGCCTATTTTTAGTCTCCATATTCTTTGGGAAAATTCTCCCTCAAATACTGGAAAAACTATATATTAAGTTTCTGAATACGGGTAAACAAAGTTTGATGTAAAAAAGATAGATGATTCCGAGAAAACCGATCAAGAATTTAAAGTTTAAAATTTCATGGGTTTTCAGAATCGGGTTTGGAGAGCGATTAAAAAACGAATTTTCAATTTTTTGCAAAAATAAAAACTTGCTCCCGAGATATGGTCGAAAAAAATGAGAAATTTTTTTTTTTTCTTTAAAGGATAATAATTTCAAGAAATATTCATGATAAAAGTTTGAAGAAAATTATTACTACGTTAGGATTATAACTAAATCGTAACTAAGATTTGCAATACATTTTTTCAAAATTATTGTATCAAAAAAGGATATTTTGAAAAAATCCTCTTACTAAAATATGTATTTGATTTTCAAGGAATGACAATTTTTTGTTTATCTAGTTCTGCACTGCAATCCTGTAAAATTTATTATTGCAGCTCAATATGTAGATAAAAATTAATAATTATTTTTGTCCATATTAAATCAGGTTTTCGTGTCGATTTTTTTCGAAAAATGTGAATACTTATTTTTTTTGTAATTTTCATTCATTTTTCTTTTTATGTAAAAAGGCAAGCAATACGCATGCCCGATGCCATAACATTGCCGGTAGGATCTTTTAATTTGCGTTTCCAAACTATATCCTCATATAAAAAATGCACTCCACAAACTATTATTCCCGGATTTAAAACCAAATCATTCCTCGGAGTCGCCTTTTTCCATTCCAATAATCTATTTGCTTCAGATGAAACAGTAAAATGATGACATTTCTATTTATTATAGGGACATCGCTCCCCGAATCACAATTCGCTACAATACAACTGTGTCCAGCAATCTTCAGTTCTCAGAAACTTCCACTAAATAAATATATTCAATTTTGAACACATACCATCACTTAATTATTGTCGATATAATTTCGCATGTGCTCAAATGAGGCTAACTTTGTAGGACCATGATTAGCGTTAGGTTTCTTTTTAAAAAAAGCAAGAAAAAACGCAAAAAAAAAAGAAAAAACGCAAAACATATGTACTCGCCAGGATCCATTTTTGAAGTAAATGATCCTGGGAAACCCCGACGGGAAAAATGAAGGCATCAATAGATTTTACTGTACATGCCGTTTCATTCTTGTCACTCTGGACTTGGCCATTACTGAAAACTTTTCTAGTCTTTAGAAAAACAATATTTTCATTCAAAGTTGTCCTGCATCAATAATTAAACTAGCTGTCAATTCGATCTCGAATGTTTCCACTTTGTTTTTATTTATAATTATATGGTGCTCATTTAACGAGCACTTTGCTTCCCGTTAGCAAACGTATTTGCTTTCTCATAGAGGAAGTATTAGTTATTTTTTTTCAATTATAGACCAATCAAAGTCTTCATTTCGATCAATTTAAAAATATAAATTTACAAAAAATACAAAATAATACAAAAAAAATTTTAAATACAAAGACGAATCCGACAAATCCAATTTTGTCTTCGAAATTATAATTCTTCGAGCTGGAAAAGTGAAGGAAAAAGTTCTGCCGCACCCTATCCATTTCCCAGCTTTATGATTTCTTTACAAAATTTATCAGAATTATTCTATTTGAAAATTTATGATCAAAAAGTCTTTTCTATTCATGTGTCACCTTTGAATTATGTCGATGAAAAAAGTTTTTCTGTTTGAATCAGATGATTCAAATATTATAAATGAGCATAACTTTCTTAATCTGCAATGAAGTGTATTAATATTATAGATCAATCGATTTGCCTCGAATCAAGGAATCTTTTCAGTTCATGCATCAATTTTGAATTATATTATTGAAAAAAAGTTTTACTATAAAAAACCGTGTTTTCAAATATTATACATTACCATAGTTTCCTTACTCTTCAATAAAATGCATCAATGTTATACATCAATCGATTTGTCTTAAACCAAGACAACTTTTCTATTCTCGCATGAACTTTAAATTATGAGAATGAGAAAATTTGTACTATAAAAATCGATTTTAAAAATATATAAATTACCATAACTTCCCTACTCTTTAATAAAATGTATTATGATTGTAGGTCAATAGATTCGGCTCGAACCAAGGAATCTGTTATATTCTTGCATCAACTTTGAATTACGTTGAAGAAAACAGTTTTACTATAAAAACCCGTATTTTCAAATATTATTCATTACCATAACTTCCTTACTCTTCAATAAAATGTATTAATATTATAAGTCAATTGATTCGTCTCGAATCAACACATCTTTTCTATTCTGACATCAACTTTGAATTATGTTAATGCAAAAAGTTTTACTATAAAAAACCGATTTCCAAAATATATAAATTACCATAACTTCCCTACTCTTTAATAAAATGTATTAATATTATAGGTCAATCGGTTCGTCTCGAACCAAGGAATCTTTTATATTGTTGCATTAACTTTGAATTATGCTAATGAAAAAAGTTTTACTATAAAAACCCGATTTTGAAAATATTATTGAGTGCTAAAAAAAGTTCAATAAATATTTTTAGAAATCCTTCGGTAGTTTCAAGATATTAGTGGGGAAAATAAGCCCTCCAAATTTCATCAAATTATCTGCAACCGTTTTCAAGTTATCGTGTTCAAAAAAAAGTTTGACATCCACACACAAACACATACACACACACACAAACACATCCACACACACTAATCCAAACACAAATCTATACAAAATTGCTTAGAACATTGTATTAGACATTTTTAAATTGAGGCACCGGATTGCAGAACTGCCTGTGCGCTCGGTCCGTCTCGGCCTAGTAGGCAGTAGAGTGGGGAGCGCCACTGAACGCGTTGATCGAGGGAAAAAATCAATTTAAAACGCAATAATCAACTTGTCATTTTTCTGTTA
>CAKNYM010047719.1:74001-100333 GCA_932195095.1 Andricus curvator
TAACAGAAAAATGACAAGTTGATTATTGCGTTTTAAATTGATTTTTTTCCTCGATCAACGCGTTCAGTGGCGCTCCCCACTCTACTGCCTACTAGGCCGAGACGGACCGAGCGCACAGGCAGTTCTGCAATCCGGTGCCTCAATTGAGGAAGGTTTAAAAGCGGGAAGGTGAGTGACTCGAAATGGCCAAATCCAGAGTGACAAGAATGAAACGACATGTACAGTAAAATATATTCATGCATTCATTTTTCCCGTCGGGGTTTCCCAAGACCATTTACTTAACCCTCCGTTTGGCACATGTTCCGATAACCTTCGGTTTGGTACATATGGTCCGGCCACACCCCTGTATATTTCCATACAAATGTATGGAAACACTGCGTTTTTGGAGGTGTATTGAAATGCACTTATATAGCACATAGGCATTTATAGGCACACTGGGGTCAAAAGGACTCCAGGCATGTTCAACCTTAATTTAAGTCCTTACAACATTTGAAAATGGTACTTATACGGCCCTGTGACCTTAGCCAGTTACCCCCTCCAACTCGTAAAAAGTGTCGTTTTTCGCTATTTTTTAACTCCTACAATCTTTTTTTCATATTTAGAAGAAATTGTGAACTAAATAACCCACAGCATTCTTTGAAGTACCTATCCAAGAGTGTGTAAAAAATTCAGCTACTCAAAATAATGAGTTGGCTCTTTGCGGGAAGCCTTTTTCGCTTGGGGTCAAAAAGCCCCCAGTGTGTCAGCTATGTTACGCATAGGGAAGTGTGACATCGAAGGCTTATCCTTAAAAATGGAATTTATATGAATGAGGGAGAATTAAGGGAATGGAGGAGAAATATGAGAAGTAGAATAAGTATATGAGAGTGGAATCAGGGGAAGTAGAGGATGGAGAAATAAGAGAAGTGATGTGATTGGAAGTGTGGGATGTGAGGGGTTGGGAAGTAGGAGAAGCAAATGTACGTCTGGAATGTGGGAGGGGGAGAAGTAGAGAAAGGAGAAAGGAGAAGTAAGGAAAGTAAGGAGGTAGAAAGTAAGAAAAGTGAGGGATGTGAATAATGTTAGGGGTTGTGATGTAGAGGAGGGAGAAGTAAGAGAAGTGAAGGGGGTGAGAAAGTGCTTGGATCGGATGCGTGAGGAATAAATGTAGGGGAGTTGAGGAAAGGGAAAGTAGATGAGGGAAAGGTAAGGGAAGGGAGGGGTGAAAAGTAGAGTTAATGAGGGGCTGAGCAGTGTCGGAAGGGAATTAGTGAAAGTGAGGGTATGGGAAGCGAGTGATGTGATGGCAATGGAAGCAGGAGAAGTAAGGGTTTACTTTATAACTTTCACATATGTGTATGCAAGATGCCAAGAGAATATAAAAGGCAGTTTGAATTCAAAAATGCCAAGAGAAACTAAAAAAACGCATTAAATGTTAAAAATGTATTATATTTAATACATTCCCACATAAAACATATAAGGGTCTGGCCAGGCCACATGTGCCAAACCGAAGTATATTTGAATAAATATCCTTGTAATTATCCTTGTATGGCATGTACTCTTTAAATTCTTTTTTTAAATGATCATGGGGAGTATATTTTTTTCTTGTTTTTTTTCTACTTTTTTTGCATTTTTTCTTGTTTTTTTACACCTACCGCGAATTATTGTCCTGCACAGTTAGCCGCATTTAAGCGCATACGTGAGATTTGGTTCTTTTTTGTTAGTTTTCCTATGTGGGGCGAACGCTTTTTGGGGGAACGCTTTTTCCTCACCTTTCCCAGTTTCCATTTGGAATGTATTTTGGAGAGGATCTGGATATTTTTTAGTAATACTACGCTGTGTTGTCACAAATTATACACATATTATATGTTAAAACATATGTTTAAAGGATTTCTAGTTCAATTTCAGTATGATATTGCAATATAGAGCCGATGATTTTTCCTCGAAACGATATATTCACGCAGCGTTTCAGTAAAGTAGCGTACAAGCATGAAGTACATGTACATGTTACTAAAATATTTTCATTACAATGATATATTTTTTATTAATTATATGGGGTCATAAAATATTATAATTATGATCATCAAAAATGAACATGACGATTCAGTGATATGTAAGAATTTGAATGAGACGAAGTTCTCCCTAAAATTATAATAAGTGCAAAAAAATAACAGACTGAACTTTTCTGACAAAAAAAAACTCAACTAATAATTGTTCTGAGTATGATCTGGTAGGTAGTTGCTTTTTTTGTTAACTTCGATCAACTACCGCTAACCATGATTTATTAATGCGAATAATCATCAAATAGTATATTATGCACCTAGGGGGAGAAGAGGGGGTTTTCCGACGAGTGTATGTTTTCAGTGATGATTTCAGTCCATATCAGATTTTGAATGAAAAAGCATGAAAGTTATGTTAACTTATTCCAAATTATCAAAAATTCAACAAAAAAATTGCCGGAAATTTTTGGTAATTTACGGCAATTTTAGAGGTGATTCATGGTAACTTACCATAAATTGTCCAAAATTCAATTAAAAAAAGTCCATAAATTTGCGAGAATTTATGAAAATGTTCGGTCATTTATGGTAATTTTGCAGGTGAAGATGTTAACTTACCATAAATTACCCAAAATTCATTTTTAAAAATTTCCACAAATCTATAAAAATTTTCGGTAATTCATGGTAATCTTATAGGTCATTTATGGATAATAAAGATGAATTAAGATAAATTAAGATAAATTAAGATAAATAAGATAAATTAGATAAATTAAGATGAAGATTACGAGTTGTAATCCTTAAGATAAATTTGCCAAAATTCTATTTCATAATTTCTATCAGTTTCCGGAAATTTTCCGTAATTTACGGCAATTTGATCAGTTATATATGGTAATATATGGTTACTTTCCATCAATAACGGCAAAATTCAATTACCTGCAACCAGCATTACCTCACAGTTTTTACGTTGAGTCGACTGATAATCGTAAAATCCGAGCTCATAGATGTATCATTTTCATTATTCACCTCTGACGTCACTTTGCAGTCCCTAGAAAGTAAAAAGTAGAGCTTTAGCCCGCTTCATAGACGTCGAAAAGGACTGAAATCATGCATGTGTCATAAAAAAATATATTCAAATTTGAATTGTATAAAAATATCACCTAAATAGATAGTTTCAGTCGGAAACAAAAATGGGTGAGTTACCGACTGTCGGTAGTTTCTTAACAAAATATGTGAGAGAATTTTCTTAAGAGACATCATTCAATCGCGTTATCGTATTTTTGGTAATAATATAATCGCAATTGTTGCTGAATTAATGACGGACTGGCGTGGGGAAGCGAAGGGAATCACGTCTGGTCATGTTTTGGTTGTTTTGGGAAATTAGCAGAGATGTAGTCTTCGGAAGCTACGAACACGATCGTCCACCGAACGATCGATCCCTACGCTACCGAAAGTAATACGTCATCCGATTCGTCACTTCCCACAACACCAGAAGTTGATCGAGTCGCGAAAATCACTTAACAAAGAACCGAAAGCGAAAGAAACACTGACTTTAAATTGAGGAACTCAAAGACCTGAATTATCTAGAAGAACAAACTTAAGTTTAAATTGTTCAAACAGTCTGAATGACTACACCAGCCTGCACCTTGTTTGATGCTGAGCAGACAGGAAAAAGGTCCGAGCCTGCTCAACAAAGAAGCTTCACGCTACTACTTGAGTCCCCACTCCAACGAAAAATACAGCGCCTGAAACTCAAAAAACAGAATTCCACGTATGAAGGTCAAGAATTCAGTGCCACCCGCCATAAAGCACACAATAAATTTCCATGTATGAAAGTTAAAAAATTCAGTTGCGCCCGCCATGGAACACAATTGACCGCATGGAATCAGCGCACAACTGGTAACCAACACAATTTGACTATGGAGTGATTGAAGGTCCCAAAGTAGAGAAGGGTTGATTATCAACACGACGTCTCCGATTTGAAGATAACGTTTCGGCACAATCCATTTATCTGAAATGTTTTGCATCTTTGGAGTAAATGATGAGGAAGTGGAGTATCTCAAAAAACTTGAGCTATCCAAAAATCCTGCATCAGGATCTTCACGACGAGAGTAAATGGACTCAGCCAGGTAATTTGGATCAAAGAGGCAGGAAATAGCAGCCAGAACCTTCTTCTTAGTGATCGAGGGTTCACTCTCGATTACTAGTGCTTTGAATCGGAATTCGTCAGATACAGGATCCCAGGCGACTCCCAAAGCATTAACTGGGCCATCGGTCTCGAACTGTAGCCAATTGTTACGCAGTCTATCGCACTCAGGAATTATATTTAAGAGAGGGGAGTAGTTGGAAGTCTACTTCTTCAGATGTATTTCTCCAGATTTCAACAGCTGAATTAGTTGATCTCGAAGTTTAATGGCAGAAACTTCATCACTCGCGTCTGATAATATGTCATCAACATAAATATTTTTCCGAATCGAATTACCTGATATAGAGCACATGACATTCCGTAGATTAGAGTCCGAAGTTGATAGTGACTATCTTCGTTAGCTCCTGGTTTCCTCCAAACGATACGTTGAAGATCGACATCTCTTTCGTCAACTCTGATCTGGCGATACATCATTCCAACATCAGCACAGAAAACAATTCGAGGGAATCCCCATCGCATCAAGACGGCAGCAAAGTCATTTTGCAGTTTTGGACTTGCATACAACAAATTATTATTCAAGGATCGACCTGAAACAGTCTTTTGCAATGCATGGAAGACAATGCGTAGTAAGGGACGACCATCTGCATTTCGCCAAACGGCATGATGTGGGATGCAGTAAGTGGGCCTGAAATTCGTAAGTGTTTCTGTAGGAGGAATGAGACGCAAGTGCCCCAACCTTTCATAACACAGGCCGACAAAATCTGACAAAAGTCAAAAGCCAGAAAGCAGACCGAAAATTTCCGAAGGATTTTGATGCGCTGAATCCGAATCCGAACTCAAAATTGCTCCTGTACGTCAGGTTTTCAAGATATCCTAACCTAAAAGTGCAAAAAAACGCGTTTTTAGCTCTTTTTGAGTTTATGTAACGGAACAAGAAAAATGTCTACCACAAAAGCTAATATGGAATTTGAAAGTACTAATCTCCCCCTTTCAAACCTACTTGGATTTATTGGGATACCTTTATTTTTCACCAAAATATTGTAATCTGAAATTTTTTATTTTAGCGTTTTAACCCATTAACGCTGAGGTGTTCAGACTTATACAACGCATTCTCTTTTGCTGACGGTACGATATTTTTTCTTCAAAATATTATCTCAGGGGTTTTCGAGGGTGCCCTTTCTATTGCCGGTGTCAGTTTTTTGTTATAACCCATAGAAGATCCAATATGGCGGCCACAATTTAGAGCTTTAAAAAAGAACAAAGGATCCCGCACAAAATACCAAAAAAAAAGCGTACAGTCGTTTGGAACCAAACTTTGCACAATGATGAAACAATCAAAAATATGGAACCCTTGTTTTTTCATTTCTACGGAAGCCGCTTCCTAGGGGTAGAAACCACCCCTAACAAGCCACGAGCATGCTAACCCACCTGACTCTGGGAACAATAAGTTTAGTCGCATATTTTTCTTGGAATAATGAAGTTCCATGCCACAAGTGGGTTAACCCACCTACCTGCTAATCCACCTAAACCCAGAAATCACCCCTACCAAATCATAAGCAGGCTAACCCACCTAACCCTGGGAGCAGCGAATTTAGTCGTTTACATTTCGTGAAATAACTGAATTCCACACTACAAGTGGGCTAACCTTGAAATGAAATTTTTCAATTTAGCGTATTAACCCATTAACGCCGAGATGGTATGCCATTGTCACTTGAAAATGTTATCTGAAGGGTTTTCGGGGGTTCCTTTTTGATTGGATCAGTTTTTTGTTATAACTCCTAGAAGAGCGAATATGGAAAACAGTTAGGGCTTTAAAAAAAAAAACAAATTTTACTATTATGATTCATTTAATATTGTAAATTTACTTAGGATTTTCCAGCTTACTAAGGCAAGACTCAATATTTTCCAACCACTTAAGGCTGGGCTTGGGATTGTCCAGCTAAGCAAGAAAGTACTTAATACTTTCCAGCCAATTAAGGCAAGACTTACGATTGCCCAGCCATTTAAGGCAAGACTTTGAATCGCAGCGTTTCGGTAGCCTTAATGAGGGGACACGAAGATCTCTCCAACGTAAAGGAGTGTCTAAAAGAGTCTGCAAGCTACACCTTGAACCACACCCTTTAAGCAGTACAACTTTTGTATTGGAGATAATGCTGTATCATCATGTACCATGGAACGGCATAGGTCTCAAAAGGTCTCCCAGTCTTATCGTCAACCTGAGAATGTGAAGAGGTTTATCCTGGGCAAATTGTTCTGTGAGCGAGTGACTGTCGCCGGAAGAGCTGGAGGCTCTGGGGCTTAGAATGCCACGGAACGGTCAATACGATCTTGTTCGTCGTACAGACGACTAAGAGTTTCGACGTAAACAGCTTGGGTAGATTGGAACTGATTCTCAGTGAACTATAGTTCAATAACTGAATCTGGCTGCGGAGCAATCCAGAAGCTATTCTTTGTTGCTCAGCGGCAAACATAGTGTTCTTTATATTTGTGATCGAAGTTACTAACGACATTTGGCTCTTCAAAAGGTCCATGACTCTCATGATGAGATATGTCCACGAATCTTCATAAACTGGGTAATGTTTTTAGACCTGCAACCAATCTTAATGACAAAATAGAACCCCAGTCAGGGATTTCATTTTTCAAACATGGAATAACAAAAAATGAGTTGGCAAGAAAGAGAGTATTGAACCTCACATGCAAAAATATATAATCTGTTATCGTAAATAAGTTAGCCATGTCTGAGAGCCTGTCTCATGGCGCTTGCAATGTTGCAAACAATCCACATACAACATGTCTGTCATGCCTGAGAGCCTGTCTCGAGGCGTTTGCAATGGTGATAACAATCACACAGTCAGTGAGTAAGTTTGTCATGCCTGAGAGCCTATCTTGAGGCGTTCGCAATGTTGCAAATAATCCATCAGCAGTATGGTTGTCATACCTGATAGCTTGTCTCGAGACCTTTGCAATGTTGAGAATAATTACACGGTCAGTGAGTAAGTTTGTCATGCCTGAGAGCCTGTATCGAGGCGTTCCCAATGTTGCAAACAATCCATGAGCAGTATGGTTTTCATGCCTGAGAGCCTATCTTGAGGCGTTCGCAATGTTGCAAACAATCCATAAGCTGTATGGTTGACATGCCTAAGAGCCTGTCTCGAGAAGTTTGCAATGTTGAAAACAATCACACGGTCAGTGAGTAAGTTTATCATGCCTGAGAGCTCACGCTTTTCCACTCACCCACAATCCGGCTCGAAGGACCTAAAATGTTGCTGAATTAATGACGGACTGGCGTGGGGAAGCAAAGGAATAACGTCTGGTCCGGTTAAAGTCGATCTAGGAGAATGAAAGATAATTTTTCACTATTGTTATTAAAACTACTAAATACCTTATCAATGTAATCCGAGATATGAGTCCCCGAGCCCATCCAAAGGCACTCCCTTTGTATCCAAAAAAATGCTTTGGTTGTTTTCGAAAATTAGCAGAGATTTAGCCTCCGGAAGCTAGGACCACGATCGTTCACCGAACGATCGATCCCAACGCTGCCGGAAGTAATACGTCATCCGACTCGTCACTTCACACCAGAAATTTATCGAGTCGGGAAAATCCCTTAACAAAGAACCTTCCCGTTTTGGAAAATTGACTCTATCTCCCTCGAAGTGCTCGGCAGGGCAGGTTCGCGGTCAACACTGTAAGAGCGAAAAAAATGGCAATAAAGCACTCTCAGGGCTGCATTATGCCTGTAGAGATGCGTCATTTCCGCGTGAGTGGGACACTCAGATAGTATGTGATCTAGTTATTCAGCGTGTCCATGACACGCTCTGCACCTGTAGCTAGGAACTTGTTGACAGAAAATTGCGGTCACGGTATACTAAGGTGGAAATAACACCGTCCTGGCATGCGAAAATGAAACCCTCTGTACCTGATTTAAGCCCTGGTAATCTGAGGAAAGCAAAAATGTGCTCCTTCGACACGGACTGTTTTTCTACATTTCTGTGGAAGTTTCCGTGCATTTCATTGTAGAGTAGCTGTCGGCGGAATTTTTCAGCCTCTGCTTTCTTTACTTCGGCTTTTAAAAGTGAAGCATCTAGATGAAGTAATGCACTTTCCTCACTTCTGATGGTCTCGGCCGCCTGCTCCGCGGCTTTGTAAAGGAACGCTCCTCTGCCAGTCATCTCGTGTTTCCTGACCATTTTTAGGAGCGGATCTCTGCCATTTGCAACGATGTGAGCTGTACTTAGAACAATCCGGTTATGAAGTCATTGGACATTCAGAAGTCCGCGTCCTCCTGGACGGCGTGAAATGCATAATCGCGGAACGGATGAATTGATATGCAAGCTTGTATGCATTTGCATGATCTTATGTGTGGCGATATCAAGGGCCGTAAGCTTGTTCTTCGTCGAATAAACCACTCAAAACGAGTAGAGTAGAACCGGCAGGGCAAGCATGTTAGTTGCAGATACCTCGTTAAACGCCGACAGATGTGAAGACCAAATCTGTCAAAGAAGAAGCTTGTATCCGCTTCGGAAAGACTCCTTTACTGATGTTACGTCCTGAATGCGGCTTTGAGCCATGCCCAGGTATGTAAAGGTCTCTCCATTGTCAAGATGTCTAATAATACTTATATCTACAAGCTCAGGGTCCTTGGGAATGTCAACAATCTTTCCTTTCTTCAGATGAATCTTGGTACACTTGTCCAATCCAAAGTCCATACCAATCCCTCCTGTGTACTCCTTGCCCATATTTAAAGAACTCTGAAGCTTGCTTCTACCAGAAGCATAGATCTTCAGGTCATCCACATAAATTACGTGAGTGACCTTATGCTCGCAATTATTAGTGTCGCCGCAGAAGTATCCAGGAGAATTTCGTAGTGCGAGAGATAGAGGCAGAAGTGTGATGAAAAAAAGCAGAGGGCTCATGGTATCGCCCTGAAAGACGCCCCCTGGAAGGTGACGTTGTTCGTTGTCACATGATAATTTCCAGATGAGATAGTGAATCTAGTTTTCCAAAGGGGCATCAATCTCTCTATGCATCCCACTATGTGTGGATGAACCTTCAAACTTTCCAACAGACAGATGATAAGTTTATGAGAGGTTGAATCGAAAGCTTTCCGGTACTCAATCCAGGCCATTGGCAGGACGTGCTGATGGGCTGCTGCGTCTTTGCAGAGGCACCTGTCAATTAGCAGGTTCTCTCGGCAGCCTGCTACGCCTTTTTTCGAGCCACATTGTTCGTACATCTCTCTCCACACAGACTCAATACATATATATTGTGACGGGGTAATTCGTACCCCGCAAAAATACAGTAAAATTAGCAAATTTAAGTGTAAAATTTCACCAGGGAGATGAGTTTAGAATGACGAATCACAAACTCACTAAAAAGTAAGGGACTCATTACCTGTCAAAAATATGGAGTTTAGGTCATCAGACCGAATCTAACCTACTTGCTAGACCACGGGATTCCAATTAATAAAAATTCCATTATTTTTTATAATTTCTGGTTCGTATTACTGTATTTATTTCATGTTTCAACTCGAGTGACAAGGGTGGATCAACCACCCCACAGCAACAACAACTGTCACATTAAACTAGGGTGCCTGCAGTGGAAGTCTGCTTTCGCCAGGGACTAAGAAGAGGAGATTTTCCTGGCGCAGGCGTAGTGGACGGGATTCCCGCACGTACAAGAGCGCTCGGAAAAACTAGGATCAAGCTGGCGCAGAGAACCTGCGCGGTGAGCCGAGTCAGCCACCCCTGGACCATCGACTAGCGGGAGATCTCGAGGTTTTGCGTGGGACAGAACGCACCCCGACTATGCGCCACCACGCTGTGGGTTACCCAACTTGGCGGTTGTCCTTTTCCTTCGCTCGTTCCTCTCACTCGTTAGTTCTACGCTCGTACTCGAGTGGCACTCCGACTCCTATGAGAGGGAAAACGGGGACGCCACTCTAAACATTCATTCGTGATTCTGGACTCGAAGCGACTGCCTCGCTGTCAACTAAACTAAACAAGAAAGGAATTATACGGAAACCTCAAAGATAAAACATAAACGGATGAGAGGACGAGCGATAGGTGGGCGAATACTGCCAGGTGGGTCCCCTTCTGACTAATTCTTTTTGTCTTGCACCTAATTTCATCTCTTGTTTCAACGCCGTGTGTCGAGTCAGTAGACACGCCGTTGAAATTTGTAAGTTGCTGACCTTGGTCAAGGTCAAAATGGTCGAGTAGAGTCAGTGAGCGTCACTTGAATAGAATATCGGTCTTCATTGTAATTTCGTTTTGAGTGGGGCAAAGGCCCACTCGCTATAAATTCGGAATCTTGAATAAAATGTCGGTTTTATTTTAACTTCGTTTTGAGTGGGGCAAAGACCCAGCCACTATAAATTCAGAATTTAAGTGTAATGTTATCAACAGACTCTTGTTATGAATTATACCAGTGATTAAAATTTAAATGCTGACCTTCAATTGACTTCACCTCCCCCTGCGTTCCCCCTTTGTCCGCCACTCTACTGGAGTCATCGGGCACGTAAACCATTATCTCCTTCTGAGTTATTAAGATGACCTGAACGTATTTCTGTTGGTAGTTTTAATCTAGGAAAACTATCTGGCGCCCTTCAGGCAACCATTGGATTAATTAATCATCGAAAAATCACTTACAATATATATCTATATATATATATATATTTACGGAAGTCTGCAAGGAGTCGGATAGGGCTGATTTTGCACGATGAATTTTGATAAAAACAATTAGTTTGGCATTTGTTGAGTAAACAAGGTATTTTTAACAGAATGCAATTAATAAAATTGTAAAGAATGTTCCAAAGAACAAAATGAGCCATTGTTAATTGAGATTGGATTTTTTTTTCAATACCTACGCGAAAAAGAGACTCTTTTCGTCTGAAAACAGCAACAGGAGGACGAGTCATGGATATACATTGACTCTTCTGCAAAGCGCCCATCTGAGTTGTACATGGCGCCACATGACGGCTCATTCAATTAAACATTCACGATTCATTTTGTGCACTATTTTTAGACGGAAAAAGTCGTCTTTTTCGCGCAGGTGTTCGACAAAATAATTTTCTATCAAACAAATTTGTTATTAAATATATATTGCTGCCTTTTTTAAAATTCATTAAAATTGATTGCCGTTATAATTCTTCTGTTTTTTTAAACCGTCTTTCAATTTGACGTTATGTCAATGTGTCGATTCCAGAAACCAAATTACTTATTATTTGCCTTGTGTGTCGATTCAATAAAATTCGACTCAATCTAATATGTCAAGTAGGTGTCGAAAAATTCCACTCATGACTCACGTCCAGAGGTCGGTTCTGAGTCGAGTCGAATTATTTTGCACACCACTAGTGGGAATCGATCCCTAAAAATCGAAAGTCGAATTTTTACAGGTTAAGTTTGACTATTTGTTATTCAGGGAAAGAGATAATTAA
This sequence comes from Andricus curvator, assembly GCA_932195095.1. Classification (NCBI taxonomy): domain Eukaryota; kingdom Metazoa; phylum Arthropoda; class Insecta; order Hymenoptera; family Cynipidae; genus Andricus; species Andricus curvator. The sequence continues at coordinate 85,556 of CAKNYM010047719.1, forward strand.
ATATACAATAAAAAAAGATGTTTGTTCATCCTTGGCTCATTCATCTTTAAAGAAAACGGAGTCAACTAAGAATATCTTTCCGATGACTTTCTTCTATGATGCTTGGTAAATTCTCAATAATTATTAATTATTTAAACATTTTTCATAAAGAAATTCAGAGTTTGCCCATTTTTAACTTTTCAATGACTCTTTCCTACGATATTTTGCAAATTTAATAATTATTGATTATTTAGACATTTTTTATAAACAAATTCAGAGCTTGGCCATTTTTCAACAAATAGACTTTTGGCTATTTTTCAGCGAGTAGGCTCAATTTGTTCACGGAATCACCAAGAATGTATTTCCAAGGAATAGGCTCAATTTTTACAGAATTAAATAAGAATATCTTTCCTATGTCTTTTTTCTATAATGCTTGGCAAATTTACAAGATTTATTAATCATTTAAACAATTTTAATTAACTTATTTCTACGATACTTTGCACATTTACAATAATTATTAATTATTTGAACAGTTTTCATAAACATATTCAGAGTTTGCGTATTTTTCAAGGAATAGGAACAATTTGTTTACGGAGTCAGCTAAGAACATCATTCCGATGACTCTTTTCTATGTTGCTTTGTAAATTTATAAGAATTATTATTTATTTAACGATTCCGATTTGAAAATTCAGAGTTTGGCTATTTTTCAACGAATAGGCTCAATTTTTTACAGAATTAGGTAAGAATATCTTTGCGGTGACTTTTTGCTATAATGCTCTGCAAATTTCAAAAAATTAATTATTATTCAAACAATGTTGATAAACAAATTAAGAGTTTGGCCATTTTTCAACGAATAGGCTCAATTGTTTTACGGAATCAATAAAAAATGTTTTTCAAATAACTTTTTCCTATGTATGGAACTATTGTTCAAGGAATAGGCACAATTTGTTTACGGAGTCAACTAAGAATGTCTTTCCGAAGACTCTTTTTCTATTTTGCTTTCCAAATTGAGACGTTGGCTATTTTCAACGAATAGGCTCAATTTTTTTATAGAATTAACCAAGAATGTCTTTCCGATTACTTTTTTCGATGATGCTATGAAAAGTCTTTCTGGTGACTCTTTTCTATGTTGCTTTGTAAATTTATAAGAATTAATAATGATTTAAACAATTTTTATACAAAAATTTAAAGGTTGGCTATTTTTTAACCAATAAGCTAAATTTTTTTCCAGAATTAACTAAGAATATTATTCCGATGACTTTTTTGTATGATGCTTTGCAAATTTTCAAGAATTATTAATTATTTAAACAATTTTTATAAACAAATTAGGAGCTTGGTCTTTTTTCAACGAATAGGATCAATTAGTTCAGGGTATCAAGAAGGAATGTAATTCCAATAACTATTTCTACGATACTTTGCAAATATACGATAGTTATTCATTAATTCAACAATTTTCATAAACATATTCAAAGTTTGGCTATTTCTCAAGGAATAGGCACAATTTTTTTACAGACTCAACTAAGAATATCTTTCCGATGTCTCTTTTCTATGTTGCCTTATAAATTTACAATAATTATTAATAATTTAAACAATTTTCATATGAAATTCAGAGTTTGGCTATTTTTCAACGATAAGGCTCATTTTTTTGCGGAACTAACTAATAATATCTTTCAGATGACTTTTTTTCTATCATGCTTAGCAAATTTACAATAATTAGGGGCCTTTCACAAAATACGTGATACATTTCTCACGAACTTTACCCCCCCCCCCCCCCCCCTTGCGTGATGCTTTCTCCATTGTTCTTAACATGTAGAATGATACTTTGATAGACCCCCACCCTTCCCTGAACGTATCACGTATTTTGTGAATGACACCTTATTAATTATTTCAACAAATTAAGAGTGCGGCCATTTTTCAACGAGTGGGCTCAATTTGTTTACGGAATCACCAAGAATGTATTTCCAATAACTCTTTTCTACGGCACTTTGCAAATTTACAATAATTATTAATTATTCAATCCATTTTTATAAACATATTCAGAGTTTGGCTATTTTCCCAGAAATAGGCTCAATTTCAACAGAATCAAATAAGAATATTTTTCCGATGACTTTTTTCTATAATGCTCTGAAAATTCACAAGATTTATTAATTATTTAAACAATTTCCATTAACAAATTAAAAGTTTGGCTATTTTTTTAAGAATAGACCCAATTCGTATCCAGAATCAACAAAGAATATATTTCCAATAATTATTTTCTACGATACTTTGCACATTTACAATAATTATTAATTATTTGAACAGTTTTCATAAACATATTCAGAGTTTGCGTATTTTTCAAGGAATAGGAACAATTTGTTTACGGAGTCAGCTAAGAACATCATTCCGATGACTCTTCTATGTTGCATTTTAAATTTACAGGAATTATTAATTATTTAAACGATTTCGATTAAAAAATTCAGAGTTTGGCTATTTTTCAACGAATAGGCTCAATTTTTTACAGAATTAGGTAAGAATATCTTTCCGGTGATTTTTTTCTATAGTTCTCTGCAAATTTCCAGGAATTGATTATTATTTAAACAATGATGATAAACAAATTAAGAGTTTAAACATTTTTCAACGAATAGGCTCAATTTGTTTACGGAATCAATAAAAATGTTTTTCAAATAACTCTTTCCTATGTATGATACTTTGAAAAATTACAATAATTATTAATTATTTAAACAATATTTATCAACATATCCAGAGCTTGGCTATGTTTAGCGAATAGGCTAAATTGTGTTCTAGAATTAACCAAGAATATCTTTCCCATTACTTTTTTCTATGTTGCTATGAAAAGTCTTTCTGCTGACTCTTTTCTCTGTTGCTTTGTAAACTTACAAGAATTAATAATAATTTAAACAATTTTCATTTAAAAATTCAGATTTGGCCTAGTTTTTTACAGAATTAACTAATAATATTATTCCGATGACTTTTTTGTATGATGCTTCGCAAATTTACAAGAATTATTAATTATTTAAACAATTTTCATACAGAAATTAAGAACTTGGCCATTTTTCAACGAATATGATCAATTAGTTCAGTGAATCAAGATCTCTACACTACTTTGCAAATATACAATAATTATTAATTATTTTAATAATAATTATCAATTATTTCAAGAATAATTATTAATTATTCGTTCACGGAGTAAACTAACAATGTCTTTCCGATGACTCTTATCTGTGTTGCTTTGTAAATTTGCTAGAATTATTGATTATTTAAATAATTTTCATAAACAAATTTAGAGTTTGGCTATTTGTCAAAGAATAGGCTACATTTTCTTACAGAATGAACTAAGAATATCTTTCCGATGATTTTTTTCTATGATACTTTGTAAATTCTCAAATATTATTAATTATTTGAACAATTTTTGTAAACAAATTGAGAATTTAGCTGTTTTTAAACTAATAGGCTCCATTTGTTTACGGAGTCAACTAAGAATGTGTTTTCGAGGACCATTCCCTACGATACTTCGCAAATTTATAATAATTAATAATCATTTAAATAATTTTCATAAACATATTCATAGGTTGGCTATTTTCACAGGAATAGGCTCAATTTTGTTACGGAAGCAACAAAGTATGTATTTCCAATATGACTTTCCTACATTACTTTGCACATTTACAATAATTATTAATTATCTGAATATTTTTCATAAACATATTTAGAGTTTGGGTATTTTTCAAGGGATAGACACAATTTGCTTACGGAGTCAACTAAGATTGTCTATCAGATGACTCTTTTCTATGTTGTTTTGTAAATTTACAAGATTTATTAATTACTTAAACAACTTTCATTTAAAAAATCAGAATTTCGCTATTTTTCAACAAAAAGGGTGACTTTCTCACAGAATTAACTAAGAATATCTTTTCGGTGACTTCTTTCTATTATGATTTTCAAATTTCCAGGATTTATTAATTATTTAAACTATTTTCATGAGAAAATTAAGAGTTTGGTAATTTTTCGAAGAAACCCTCCCATCAAACCTCCCGCTCGACATTAGTTCTGCCGTCCTGATGAAGAAACTGTACAACTGTATTTGAAATGAAACGAGATATTCAATAAAACGCGTTTGCATCTATACCTTTTAACGTATGAGACTTTTTGAAAAAAAGTACTGTTCTTGGGCAAATCTGACATGCCCTATTCATTGAAAAAAAAAATGGCGAATTCCAATTATTTATATGCAAAACTGTAGATATGCTAGATATTAATGCACAAAGTCGCCGAGAATCCTTACTAATAAACACATCTGCGCAGATGTGCTGCCGAATACAGGAATCAGCCTTTAAGAACCGCCGAGTTTCAAATAATTAATAATGATTATATTATTAATCAACTAGAATTATTTTTGCTTGACAATTAAAAAATGCAGATGTGCTATTGAAAAGAAAGATCGGTGGCTCAAAGTTACCCTCGAATCCGGGTGAAGAAACTTAACATGTACTTGTGCTATTCGATTTCAGGAAATCGGACTGCAGAAAGATCGAGGATCCTCATGAGCAAAACACATCTGCGCAGATGTGTTTTTTTTTATCAGGACCTGAGGGCTCAGCACTATCCAAAATCCTGGCATTCGTGTAGATATGCTACAATTTCTGCAGATGTATTGTTTCTTCATCAGGAATTCTCGAAAATCGCTGTAGATATGCTAATTGAGACCTAATTATCTCGAGATTTAATTACAATGTTTAATGATGATTAACATAGTTGAATTCGTCTTTTCATTACGAATCCAATCATATCAAAAACTCATTTTTGTTCAAAATGCAGTTGTACAGTTTCTTCATCAGGACGGCAGAATTAAAACGCAGCAAATACACAACCCGTTCGTATACGTAGCAGATGGTCATCCACCCGAGTGCTATGCGCGCTCAAAATGGCTTGACATCTGGACTCTTCTCGAGTCGAGATCATTTACTGTGTATTTCTATGAAAATTTGTACGCGCCGACATTTTAGAGGTTTTATCTATAGTTGTATGAAGATGTTTAGAGTTGCACAATTATTTATTCTGCATCGTGAGTGGGTATCCATCCGAAGCCGTGTACAAATAAAATTTATTGAAGTAAAAATTAATTTCATGGTATTTTATTGAACTTCATTGCCAAATGAAATAATTACATGTAAATGTTTGGTTAAAAAATAATCTTATTTGCTTGAGGTTCAACTATTTTGTTCGAAAATTTGGGTTGAACTTCTTTGTTGAGAAATTATTTTTGTTGTTAAATATTCATATTCAATTATTATTAGGTGTTAGTTGTTGATCCGTGCAGTAAATATATACGAAGATGTTAGTTTTTGATCTACTGATTGAAAATTCGTTTTTTGGTTTTAAAATTAATATTTTTTTGTGAAAATATCAACAATTACACTTTTGTATTGAGAATTCATCTTTTTAGTTTGAAAATTCAAATATTTTGTCCAAAATTTAATTATTTGGTTGAAAATTCAAGTATTTTGTTAAAAAGGCATCTTTTATGGTGAAAAAGTCATCTTTTTGTTTACAATAAATAAATTTTAAAATTTTAAATTTGTATCTGAGATGAAGCCCTCAGAAGAAAAATGTGACTTAGAGAGTTTTGAGGAAAACCAGTAAAAATGTTACTCGGAAATATCCGACGAAAAACGTTATAGAAAATTTTGAGGGATAAAATATGATAGAAAAAGTTCCGAGGAAAAAATTTTCTTTTGGTATTATAAGTTGAGCACGAAAACACTTCAAAAAAAGAACAAGAACGTCAATATGATCATGTCCATTAAGCTAGCACCTGCACAATCGAATTTTGCGATTTTTCATAGCTCAGGATTTTGGGTTTCTTTAGGGCTCTTCGAAACCGCAAAAAAATTTCCCCCGAAACAACCCTTAAGTTCAAAAATGAACCCCCTTCAAAAAATTTGAATTTTTCACAAATTTATTCCCGGCGTATTTTTGGGCTTTTTTGGGCTCCTCAAAAATACCCACTTTGATTTTTGGGCTCCAACACTTAACGTTAAAAATCAACCCCTTTCTCCCAAGCAGATATGACTTTGTCAAAAAATAATCTTTTCGAGAATTTGACTGTGTGGATAGAGACTTTGATTTTTGGGCTCCTCGAAAATACCCATGCTGATTTCTGAGCTCCAACCCTCATCGTTAAAGAACAACCCCTTTCTCCCACGCAGATATGACTTTGTCAAAAAATAATCTTTTTGAGAATTTTACAGTGTGGATAGAGACTTTGATTTTTGGGCTCCTCGAAAATAACCACGCTAATTTTTTGCTCTAACCCTTAAAGTTAAAAATCAACCCCTTGGTACCACGCAGATATGACTTTGTCAAAAAATAATGTTTTTAGGAATTTTAAAGTATCAATAAAGTCTATGATTTTTGGGCTCCTCAAAAATACCCACTCCAATTTTTGGGCTGCAACCCGTAACGTTAAAAATCAACCCCTTTCTCCCACGCAGATATGACTTTGTCAAAAAATAATCTTTTTGAGAATTTTACAGTGTGGATAGAGACTTTGATTTTTGGGCTCCTCGAAAATACCCACGCTAATTTTTTGCTCTAACCCTTAAAGTTAAAAATCAACCCCTTGGTACCACGAAGATATGACTTTTTCAAAAAATAATGTTCTTAGGAATTTTAAAGTATCAATAGAGTCTCTGATTTTTAGGCTCCTCGAAAATACCCACTGCAATTTTTGGGCTTCAATCCTTAACGTTAAAAATCAACCCCTTTCTCCCACGCAGATATGACTTTGTCAAAAAATAACCTTTTTTAGAATTTTACCATTTTATTTATTTTATTTTTTACAATTTTACCCGAATCGGGTAGTGTCACGCCTACCCTGAAAGGGAAATGGCTTAATGGTATACTTACTTACTTACCATGTGGCTAGAGTCTCTGATTTTTGGGCTCCTTGAAAATACCCACTCCGATTTTTGGGCCCCAACCCTTAAAGTTAAAAATCAACCCCTTAGTACCACACAGATATGATTTTGTCAAAAAATAATCTTTTTCAGAATTTTGCAGTGTGGATAGAGACTTTGATTCTTGGGCTCCTCGAAAATACCCACTCTGATTTTTGGGCTTCAACCCTTACCGTTGAAGATCAACCCCTTGGAACCACGCAGATATGACTTTGTCAAAAAATAATGTTTTTAAGAATGTTAAAGTATCAATAATGTCTGATTTTGGGCTCCTCGAAAATACCTACTCCGATTTTTGAGCTGCAAACCTTCAAGTTAAAAATCAACCCCTTGGAACCACGCAGATATGACTTTGTCAAGAAATAATCTTTTTGAGAATTTTCCAATGTGGCTAGAGTCTCCGATTTTTCGGCTTCTTGAAAATACCCACTCCGTTGTTTGGGCTCCAACCCTTAAAGTTAAAAATCAACTTCTTTGTACCACGCAGATATGACTTTGCCAAAAAATAATCTTTTTGGTAATTTTACAGTGTAGATAGAGTCTTTGATTTTTTGGCTTCTCCAAAATACTCACTCTGATTCTTGGGCTCCAACACTTATCGTTAACCCTTATCGTGGCTAGAGTCTCTGATTTTTGGGCTCCTTGAAAATACACACGCCCAAAAATCAAAGACTCTAGCCACATTGTAAAATTCTCAAAAAGATTATTTTTTGATAAAGTCATATCTGCGTGGTACCAAGGGGATGATTTTTAACGTTAATTGTTGGAGCCGAAAAATCGGTGTATGTATTTTCGAGGAGGCCAAAAATCAGAGACTCTATTGATACTTTAAAATTCTTAAAAACATTATTTTTTGACAAAGTCGTATCTGCGTGGTAACAAGGGGTTGATTTTCACCGTTGAGGGTTGGAGCCCAAAAATTGGAGTAGGTATCTGCAAGGAGCCCAAAAATCATAGACTTTATTGATACTTTAAAATTCTTAAAAACATTATTTTTTGATTAAGTCATATCTGCGTGGTTCGAAGGGGCTGATCTTTAACGATAAGGGTTGGAGCTCAGAAATCAGCATGGGTATTTTCGAGGAGGCCAAAAATCAGTCTCTATCCACACTGTCAAATTATCGAAAAGATTATGTTTTGACAAAGTCATATCTGCGTGGGAGAAAGGGGTGGATTTTTAACGTTAAGGGTTGGAGCAAAAAAATTGGTGGAAATTATTTTGCGGATTCCAAGACCCCTAAAAGAGCCCAAAGTCCTGAGCTATGAAAAATCGCAAAATTCGATTGAAGAAACGTTTTTCCTCGGAACTTTTTCTAAAACATTTTATCCCTCAAAATTTTCTATAACGTTTTTCCTCGGATATTTCCGAGTAACATTTTTACCTCGCGATTCTGTTTACCTTTTTTCCTCGGAACTTTTTCTTTACTGTTTTTCCTCAAAACTCTCTGAGTCACATTTTTCCTCTGAGGGCTTCAAATATTGTTTTATTCCGTTTATAAAGGATCCTATGTTAAAAATATTACAAGAATAAAATGCCAGTATTTGAATATTAATGGTCAGGGAAAATGAAAAATTGGTCAAAGAGAAATGAGGAAAATTTGAAAATGAAGTTTTCGGCCAGCCTGCCCAATTTTACAAGCAATAACTAGCAAAACAGCAATATGCAATCCATCTTTAATCTTTACGTATTTCCCGTAATGTGTTTGACAAAGTATAACATAACTTCAAATTTAATAAACAATTGACATTTTTATATGCTGAGAATCACCTGTGAAGCATGAAATCTACCAAATCCTATACAATTTGACATAAACCTACATTATATTATTGTTAAATGTACATCATTCAAAAAAGTAAATAAAATGATTCATAAATTAAAAATAAAAACCTTATACGAACTATATCAGGGCCGAAATTAGTCCTAAAGGTGTAAATTGCTTAATTTATTGCCTTTGAAAGCTATATCGTAAATATTTATTATACATATATGTATAAATCGTTAACTGCAAAGCATGTATTATTTTAAGGCTCATGTAGGGAGTAATATGACCTAGAAAACTCACCTGAAAAAATCAATTACAAATGCTGGCGCAACGAATGATTATTATCGGGGGGCAATTTTTTTCCTCTTGGAAGCTCAAATCCATATTTGAGGCGGAAAGTCCCTGCGGATCATCAAACTTGCGATAAATATGTTAAATTTCTTAAATATTGCATTTCCAAAACAGCAGGAAAAAATAAACAGAACTGGCCCGATATTCAAAATAGAAGAATTATTCACTCTTTGTCTGTTGGAATATTTTTCTATTTTGAATATCGCGCCAGTTCTGTTTATTTTTTTCTGCTGCTTTGGAAATGCAATATTTAAGAAATTTAACATATTTATCGAAAGTTTGACGACCCACAGGGTCTTCCTGCCTCAAATATGGGTTTGAGCTTCCAAGAGGAAAAAAAATTGCCCTCCGATAATCATTTGTTGCCGTAGCATTTAGAATTGTTTTTTTCAGGTGAATTTTCTAGGCTACATTACACCCTATATGAGCCTTAAATAATAAAATATTTCCATTAGTTTCAAGTGCCATATCTTATTAATTCTGAAAACCATAAATTAATACAATAAGGGGTTGGGGGTGAAATATTTTGCTACAGTTCATTACAGGCTATGGGCCTGTAGTTCTTTGGACTTGACAAATCTCTGGTCTTAGGGATCAGTACCGTCCGTCCTTCCACTAACCACTGCGGGATGGGTTGCTCTCCGTTTAAGAAAGTAGTAAATATACGAGCTAGATGTTGGTGCGCTGAAGTGAACTTCTTCCACCAAAAGTTGTTGATTTTATCTGGCCCTGGCGCTGAAAAGTTCTTAGTTCTAGCGATAACTTTCTTTACTTCTTCAGCAGTAATTAGTGGACACTCTTCCTCTCGACCTTGCAACTTCTGCCTCTGGGAAATGTTATGAAAGAGTGATATATCTGAACCGTCTTCATCTACCTGATAGGTATCTCCATATACTTGCTCCCAGAAGACTTGAATCTATTTTCGAGCAAGTGCCCTAACTTTTGGAGTGAATTTTTGATTTTATGTTATGTAGCTAATCACGCACTGAACATTTGATGCATGCCATCTCGCCGTTTCAATTTTCAACCGAAGCTGTGCAATACGCTCGCGAGTCTTACTCAGGCGTACTGAAGTATCGCTACTTCTATCGTCGATAAGCAGGGAGACCGCCTTCTCGTAAACAACACAGTTCAGATTCCAGAGATTAACATCTTCGGGGAGCAAATGGGGGAGAGCAGTATTAGCTTCAGCTAGTCTGTCCATCCTGAGAAAGACTTTTTGGTGGATTTTTGTTCTCCTACTTCTCATGTTGGCATTATCGGCTATCTGCATAGGTGGTCTTACTGAAACAAGTGGTATGTTCGCTGAAATATGTTGCTCTTCTAGATAAAGAGCTTCATGTCCGTTTCTGCGCAAAAAGGATACCTGATCTCTTAAATACTGAGGCGATTTATCAGCATATTATGGGTGCGTATTGACCCAACGTTCATGTAACCTCCGCATAAATCCTCCTCACGCAGGTGAGCTTCTTTGCCAACAGGTAAGGATGTCTCTTGTGAGTTGGTCCGACCATTTAAAACGATGTTCTCGCCTCCGAGAGAGGCATATTGTGGGTGACACTGCGCGATACTGGTGACGTAACCGCATAATTCGTTGCATTGGGGAGTTAGCCCAATGCAACGTGGCCGACTCCAAGAGCCGGATATATTATTATTATTATACCATTAGGCCATTTCCCTTTCGGGGTAGGCGTGACTCGCTCGGTGAGGAAAGGAGTAATGTGAGGAAGGTGGTATAGATTTTTTATATTGATCTAAAATTCTCGTGTTATTTATTTAAATAACACGTTCGTTCCGCAACACTGATCCGACCCAGGCTGCTGATCAATCTCTATAGCGATCACCCTAAGTGAAGAGCCTCCCAAAGTCGTCTTGTGAGGTTCCCCACTCGGGTCCATTAATATCCAAGGTCTTTTGTCTGAGGCGTCATTCACTCTACTGATACTCTTTTTCTAAACTATTTGTAGCCACACTTTTCTGTCTTGGCATACTTCTCTAGCTTCGTTCACGTCCATGCAATTTTTCAGGCAAGTTCTCGTGTTTCTATGACTTCTTATGCCTCTTCGAATTTGGGTCTCATTTACACATTCTAGCCATTCTTTCCGCGGTCTGCCTCTGGGCACACTGCCATTTACTCTACCTTGATACACTTGTTTCGGTAGTCGTTCATCTTTCGTGCTCTGAACATGCCCGAACCATCTTAACCGATTTCTTTTCCATATGTGAACTAGTGTGTCTTCTGCACCACATTCTTTGAGGATTATCTCGTTCCTTACTTTGTCCATCAGTGTTTTCCCGCATATTATGCGCAGAAATGTCATGCCAATCGCGTTAATTTTACTCTTATCCTTTTCTTGACATATTCATGTCTCACTACCGTATAGCACAGTCGGTACAAATATAGAATTATGTATTGCCATTTTAGCTTTATTTGTCGTATGTTTACTTCTGATAATGGGCCCTGCTCTACCGATAACCTTCTTACCCTCGTTTATGCGCATATCTAACTTCCCATCTGTCTTTCCGTCACTAGTGAATAGGCTACCAAGATATACGTACTTATCTACTCGTTCTATTCTTTCATCATTTAAGATAATGTTGCATATTTTTTTCTCACTCTTTCCTTCACACACCATAATTTTTGTTTTATTTACATAAATCTGGAGGCCCATGTTCTTCATGCTTGTATTCAGTTTGTTCAACATTCTTTGTAAGTCTTCGATTGTTTCTGCCATAACAACCTTATCATCTGCGAATGCTAATCCACGTACCCTTACTGTTTCGAAATCCACACCTTCGTCCAAAAGGGCCATTTTTAGACACTTGTCCATAAATATAATAAATAGCAATGAGGACATAATGCATCGCCTAACAGCTTGCAAAATATCGTACCACCCGGTAAGAAGAAGTTGATTAGACCACATAGACTAGCATTTAAAAAAAGGACATTTCAATGCCTTTAAATGCGTACCAATTTCATTTTTGTCCGTAATGCCATTCAATGCACTTTACTGTATAAAGCTCGTTTCGTTTAAATCATTTTTAATGCACATCAACTTCAAGGCATTAAAGTAATTTGCTTGTAATGCCTCTGAATCAATGCCTTTTGATGTCATTCAATGCTACTCGGCAAACCGCCCAATTGCATGCCATGCAATGCCTTTCACGAAACAAGTGTCAAACCGTGTCAATGCCACTAAATGCTGTTGATAAAATATTGAATAGGATCAATTCCAGTCAATGCGATTTAATTATTTTTCGGACAAAACTGCAATTGATACGCATTTAAAGACATTGAAATGTCCGTTTTTTTAATGCCAGTCTATGCGTTCCAATCAACTCCTTGTCACCGGGCAGTCACTCAGTATCCCATTAACCCTTAGACTCGCTTTGCTACCTGCATATATTGTTTTTATTGCTTCTAGGAGCCATCCATTGACTTCGTACTCTCTTAGGACTTCCCAAAGTTTACTTCTATGCACCTTTTCAAATGCTTTTTCCAGATGAACAAATGTACAGAAAATTGTTTTCCCTACTCAAACTTTTCTCTGTGATCTGTCTTAAGCTAAATATTTGATCCGTACATGACATTCCTGGCATAAATCCACTTTGGACTCCCCATATTTTCTTCTGTTATTTTCTTTACCCTACGAAGAAGTATTTTTGAGTATATTTTACTTACGGTACTTAATAAGTATTGCATTCAGAACCCCACATGACCCTTGTACCTTTTACTAGCTCTCTTAGTCTTTCGTGCGCAACAAGAAAGTTAATTATACTGTGGCTATTTCCTATACACCAGGTGTACATGTAGATCATCTTATGCCTAAACCAAGTATTTGTAATAAATAAGCCCTTTTCTGAGCATAAGCTAACTAATCTGTCTCCGTTATCATTTTTTCTTCATGAATACCCGAAATTACCTAGCACCCTTTTTTCCGTGACGTTGGACGCCAACCCATACATTCATATCACCTAGTAAAATTATTCTTTCACCATGCTCTTCAATACTTATTGTATCATAGAAAGTATCCCAGAAGGCGTCTTTTACTTCTCTCGGATCACTATCAACTGGGGTGTAGCACACTATGATAAATAATCTTCTGACTCCTATTTTCATTCTAACCCACATCCATCTGGGAGATACGTATCCTTGATCTCCGAGATGATTTTTCGATCTTTCATTCATAATCAAACCGACTCCTTGACTACCACGTGATTCACTATCTACTCCTGACCATATTTTAAATTCGCCTTCCAGCACCTCATTTTCTATGTTTCTACTTTCGCATCCCTTTTTCATTGTTTCAGGTATACGTAAAATACCTAGCTTCCTTGCATACATAGTTTTTCGTAATTCTCTTATCTTAGGATCATTCACCCCTCTAGCATTCCAAACACCCAGTCTCCATTAATCGCCTGAAACTTGACCTTTACATTTACCGTGTGCATGACTTTCGTCAATTAAAGTTTAGTCCATTCCGAAGCTATTTTATTGTTTGTATACATTGCTCGTTGTACAATTATCTCGTTTATTTAAAACCCAATTTTTTAATATTACAGCATTATTTACAGCACAATTAGTAGTGCGATATATATGATGTGTACATGAAGGTAGTGATGATTCAAGTGTCATTTTCTTTAACGAAGGACAATTCAAGTCTTCAAGATTTTCAACATTGTTGTTTACATATTTTTCTAACCACCTTTTCTTCTCAAGACCTTTAACAAAGATTGTGCGTGCAGTCATCAATGTTTCTTGAAGTATAGGTCTAACTTCTTCATAGGATACGTCACCACCAGTCCAGTTGATTCCATGGAAATTGTGTGTTAACCATGTATTAGTGCTTTTATACCTTCCAGGTAGTGAACTCCAGCTGCAGGGTGGTTCGAAGACTGATTTTTTCAGCCAAATACAGTTCTTTTATACCCTGATTTAACTCCCACCACTCAATATTACCCCCACCACTTCAAATTACTTTCTGAACAGCACCACTAATGGGCTTATATTGAACTATTCGATCATGTATGATCAGACAATAGGCTGCTGTATTGGCGGGAAAATTATTACTCGATTCAAATTCTAAGCGTACATCTACTGAACTTTGTTTCAAAAACTCATTTTGTTTAGAGCAGTCAATTACAATGTGTGGTGCATTGTCCTTGAAGAAACGCTTCTTTAGCAAAGGTTCATGCTCTTTTTCATAGTATGAAGTTTGAAAATTAGCATACATCTCATACAATAATGCAAACTGATTCTGATCAAAATTTAAATTTAAATTACCATAAGGATAATACTGAGAATTTAGAAAAACGTTTACATTTGTAATATTACAGTGATCGAAAGATTTGTTATAACTTCTTCGTTGATCTTTTCTGCCAGTTTGAAATCCTAGTATGATATATCTTGGTTTCTCTATTTGTGTGGAAGTCTTTACCTGCCACACATGGTTTTGAGCGGCGGGGATTAGAGGATATTCAAACATTTCCCAGGATCGAAAACTCATTGATATAGGTGGATCCTTTTCAATATACTTTAGCAACTGTATCTTCTGACGATTTTCAGGTAGAACATAGGGATCCATCCTTTCAACTTTATGTAGTATAATTTTAAAATCTTGAGGTTCTCCTTGCGCTGGTTGAATAATAGCATTAATGTCTGTGCGTGATCTTGTTAAGATTAGTTCATGTTTGGCATTTACAATAATCTTTTGATAATCTTCAGCGAATCC